>JAVLVB010000221.1:337647-352118 GCA_032876305.1 Orestias chungarensis | reverse complement strand
TTTCTGTCTTTTCAAACCCCCAGTCGGTCGTGGCAGATGGCTGCTTGTACTGAGCCTGGTTCTGCTGGAGGTTTCTTCCTGTTAAAGGGGAGTTTTTCCTCTCCACTGTCGCTACATGCATGCTCAGTATGAGGGATTGCTGTAAAGTCAACGACAACACAAGCCATTGTTTCTTTCTGCTGATTCCAGAGGAGTGAATGCTGCAAGTCAATGACTCGATGCAATCTGCTGGGGTTCCTTAGATTGGAAACTTTTTCAAATTGATTTGTTATGATGTATCTTTGATTTTAATTGATTTTCTGTGAAGTGCCTTGAGACGACACCTTTAAATTGGCGCTATATAAATAAACTGATTCTTGATTCTTGAATCAATGCATTGAAGGGAAGAATAATACATACTGCAAATCAAATAGACATTAGCAAATCTTTCACTGCTCCATCCTTCTTAATAAATATATTATTTGTTCACACAGCATATAATTTCCCACAATGCTATACTTTTTAAAATATTTTTCTTAAAGATAATTCAATAAAAACTGTCAGATGGAGCAATTATTAGTTGTCCCACAGCGAGAAAATCTTCAGTTTGAATCCTGAGCCAGGTTCTTTGTTTGTGAACTAAGCTTGTACTTTTCATGTTTGAGTGGGTGTTGTGCCCACGTCTTTAATCCTGACTTGGGGAGATGGCAGCATCCCTGGAAGCCTTTATTGATTAAGCTTATATCTTTAAAAAAATCTGGTCCTTAAATGAAAAGATGTGTTGTTGCCTGCAAATCTGATGGATTGCAAAAGTTATATTAGCAAGGAAGACTTTTTTTTCAGTAGAAACTGCAGATGTCACTGCGGAACAGTCTGACACATGTTAACAGTGTTTCTGTTTAGTACAGCACAGGGATTCAGCCTGCCATACGTGCACGGGAGAACGATTGGATCTATCTGGCACACTTCAGTCCTTGCCTTGGGGAAAACGACTAAACATACCTCAGATGAATTCAACAGTCAAAACAACCATTAGCCAATCTCACTGACTGAAGATGCTGTTTACGATGCATGGCAGGCAGATGTTTACCCGTCCTCAGCTCCTCCTCATGGGAATTAAAATGTATATTTCCATGCAGCCCAAATGACAGAGTTCCCCAAGTGAAACAATGAAAACTATCTGTGTAGAAATCTAGAAGACTGGTTTGGTGAAGAATTTAGTTGGTTGGAATTAGACCCAATTTATTCAGTGGAATAAGTGTTTGTGGTACAAGTCAAAAAGTTTGAGATTAGTTAAGAGCTATTTTTTTATACACTGTTTTCTACTGTTTAACCCAAAAAACAATAAACGGAAAAGATTAAGACCATCCACTGAATACAATCATCAGAGTCGTTTCATTGGTGCCTCAGCGCAGGCTTAACATCTGCAAGCAGTTTTAGTTTAGGGTGTCGTTGTAGTCACACAATTATACAAGTTGTCGTTAGACGAGGAGAACCACAGACACAGCAGACTGCTGTTCCCCAGACACGTGGGTTTCTCAGACGGGACAAGAAGGCGTGGGTGACTGGACATTTCCCATGTGGAAGTACACTTTTATGACTCTGCGGTGAGATATGAAGCGAGTATGTCTCTTAATTCATCCCTCAGGCAGGGCCAACTCACTGATGATGCACACCCGAACTTATCACGTATGGAAAAGTAGAGATGAGTACGACCTTAGGGCCCCCTCGCATACTTGCTTACTTTGAATGTCTCTGCGTTATTTTTTACATAGACTGCTTGTCTATGCAAAGGAAATGTGTCACAGTGTCTATATTGATAGAATGAGTCTCTGTGTTTGGTTTTGGGTATTTTTCCACACAGAATGTCCTCCACAGGGCCAGACAAACATTTCTTCTTCAGATGGCCTTACAAAGGACCAGGTTGCCTACTTTTACAGGTTACTCCAGGTCTCAGACCAAAAACAGAGTGTGTTTTTATGTGTTCTTAAGAGCTATATTGTGGAAGCTCTCTCATCACCTCTGTAATGAACTCCAGACACTCGCACAGATGCTCACCAACTAAGTCTAACAATGCAGTCCTTAACAGCTGCCTGAATCATAGAGCAGATGTAACTGAATGATGTTTAAGATGCAAAAAGAGAATCAGGGACATCCAGCAAAAAGAAGATTAGAAAGCATTCATAGCTGGATTTTTAATTGCTCTTTAGCTCTGACAACAAAGTACATTTACTGCTAAACCAAGACCCAAAGCAGAAACTTGCTTTACTGTAGGGCTGCTGCTGGTCTTACATGCCACACAAACCTAACGTGCACCACTGCAATGGAATTGACCCAACCAAGACTGGAAAAAAGCAACAGTGAGCCATAAATAACGTGTTTTAATCACATACAACACTGTGGGAAAGCTTTAATCACCTCAACATGTTGGATTCTTGGACTGACAATGGTTGGCTTACAAGTAGCTAATAATTTAACAACCACTTGGGGGCTGTCACAGATGATTACAATTATATTAAGGAGTGGTAAGCTGATATAATGATAAATCATTTAATCAAGGCAGAGAGCAGATAAAAAGGGAGCACAACAGAACCCTGAATTCCACACTATTGATCTCAGCATACATGCTCTATTCAGAACAGAAATGCATTAGAAGCAACAAATATTCCTGAAAGATTTGACAAAACATGAAGTCCTGAAAAAAGTTAATTTCCTTATTGATAATGTAATAATGTCTATGCAGAATCAATTGCTGATGTTCTGTGACTGAATAAATACTTGAAAAATAAACTAAAAATACATATAAACTTTTCCAAAATGCCTTTTAATTAATTTCATTATTCCGTAATCTAGATATTAAAGTCAGGTCAGGACACAGCACCCCTCCCCACCGGAGGTTTAGGATGTTTGATCCAGGGTTTAGCAGCAGGGCAGGAAAACAGCAGCAGCACTGAAGTTACACAAACAGGATGTCCGGGATTCATTCTCACAATACACACAGAGATACATGAAGGGCCATGAGAGTGAGCTGGGATTTAGGCACAATGGCTGAAACTGTTAGAAAGGGCCGCACAGGAATTACAAAACTAAAACAACTTTCAGAAAAGAATGTACCTTCTGTGAATTAGTCATTTTTATCAAGCATATTTAGACATGTTGATAGTATTTCTTTCACTTCATGCAGTCAGAGATTAACAAAACAAAGAAAAAAGTAACCCATTCAAACAAGCTTCTTCAGCACACTTACCAAGCAGTTCAAAAGTTAAATAAGTTACAATATCTGCTTATTTTTAAATTCTCAATAATATATGGTTTTTTTTTTTGTAAGACCCCAAAATATAAAAACATTATAAAAGAAATTATTATTTAGTCGGAAATCATTGGAACCGTTTCTTTGAAGTGCCTTGAGATGACTTTTGCTGTGAATTCACATTTCATTAATGACTGAATCTAAATCTTATTAGGTACATCACAGATTCATACACTGGAGTTTAACTGTTACAACTTTACACGTTCCCGCATAATATCCAGCTGACCGCTCCAGCCGCAGACCAAAGAAGGTGAGGAATTTCAAGTTTCCTTTAGAAATTCCTGGTTAGACAATCAAACTGCTTTTTAAGTCTTTCCTCCTCCTTTTCTCCACCTTGTTCCATTTCCATTACTCTAAATAGCTCCTTGCTTATCCAGACAACTGAAGTGGGCAGAAAATAATCATGGTGTTGGAAATGAGGTCACTCAGGTCTTTCTCTTGCTGCAGCTGACCGCGCTGGAGGCGCAGCGGCTTTTTGGGAGACAGGAAATGTGAGTTTCGACTTTGTGGCACGATCGCAGGCACAAGCTGGAACAAAGATTGGGTAAACTGAGCTGGCATTGCTCTTTCTCACACACACACACACACACACACACACACACACGCACACACACACACACACACACACACGCACGCACGCACGCACGCACGCACGCACGCACGCACGCACGCACGCACGCACGCACGCAGCATGGTTCAAAAATATCCCAGGGGCACTTCACAAAGACACAAAACCTGCAGCCCATAGAGCTAACTGCCTTATAAGTTGTGCAACTCTCTGGAGCTACAATACCTTTAAAGGACCAGAGAGTCAGACTGATGAGGCCGAAAAGATCTATCACAGGTAAAAAAAAAAAAAAAGGAACCTTAAGCTCAATGTGAGCGCAGAGAGACATGACAGAACACAGGTCCACGCTCACTGCTGTCAGCAGGCAGCAGTTAAACTAAACAAGCCGGCCCGTTCCGATGAAGTATAAGAGCAGGCGTGAAAATCTCCTTGTAACACGAGTCTCTTCTCTTTTACTGATCGGCTGTGCCAGCGGAGATAAATCAAGCAACTGCAGCTTACCTTCTGAGAGCACACTGGTTCACTGGGCCTAACAAGCATTTATTATAAAAGAGAATCAGGGACATCCAAAAAGATTAGAAAGCATTCAAAGCTGGATTTCTAATTGCTCTTTAGCTCTGACATCAAAGTACATTTACTACTAAACCAAGACCCAAAGCAGAAACTTGCTTACTGTAGGGCTGCTGCTGGTCTTACACGCCACACAAACCTACTTGCACCACTGCAATGGAATTGACCCAACCAAGATTGGAAAAAAGCAACAGTGATCCGTAAATAACGTGTTTTAATCACATACAACACTGTGGGAAAGCTTTAATCATCTCAACATGTTGGATTTTTGGACTGACGATAGTTGGTTTACAAGTAGCTAATAATTTAACAACCACTTGGGGGCTGTCACAGATGATTACAATTATATTAAGGAATGGTAAGCTGATATAATGATAAATCATTTAATCAAGGCAGAGAGCAGATAAAAAGGAAGCACAACAGAACCCTGAATTCCACACTATTGATCTCAGCATACATGCTCTATTCAGAACAGAAATGCATCAGAAGCAACAAATATTCCTGAAAGATTTGACAAAACCTGAAGTCCCACAAAAAGTGAATTTCCGTATTGATAATGTAATAATGTCTATACAGTATCAATTGCTGATGTCATGTGACTGAATAAATAATTTAGCAGTGAGCATTTATATTCATTGATCAATGTTTAAAGGGAAACAAGGTAGACTGCCATCAAGTAGCATTGTCTTTTAAAGTTCACTTTTCGACTCTACTGGAGTCATTTAGTCCAGTTATAACTTTTTCAGACCTTCTTTCTATTGGATCTTAAATGGATGAGGATTTTTTTTTTTTTGTTTTCAAATAGTATTGGAACTAGTTACCAATTAAAAATTAATGCCTTACATGACTTGGAAAAAAACATTCATCTGACAATGATTAGTATGAGTTTAACTAAATTCCTTAAATTTACTTGCATGTAGCTACTCAGCATTAGAATAGTTTTTGCTGCATCTCAAATTAAAAAGCATCAGAGTATAAAAACACATCCAGCCCAAAGAACAGGGCCATACACAATATTTTCACTTATGTTTTTTAAAAAATCAGACTTAAGGTTTTATAAATTGAAAATTGTGGTGTTAGATATCGAATTTGAATGAAATATTACATTCCATTATTAACTAGTTTGTAAAATAACAGTAAAATTATCAATTTTTTTAACTTTTGAACATTTGATCAATCTAATTTTAGATGCTAAAATAGAGAAAATAAAATAAAGTCTGACCCAATTCAACATAAGTAGCTGTTTAGTTGGGCTACGGTAGGACGTTTCATATCCTGATTGGATATTAATATTGGATTATATTGGCTTGCATCTAAAGTCTTAGATATTGGCACTTTAACACCAGCCTTTCGTTCCAGAAGTTAAAAACTTGTCTTTTTTGAACAGTAGAGAATTCTTTCTATGTTCAAAAGTGTCATATTTATGTATTATTATTGGTTGATCAGTTTTTCCTCACACCTATTGTTCTACTACTATATAACTATTGAGTAATTTTACTTAATCAAGACTTTTGTAACATTCCACATTAAAAAGTAGTACAAGTATGTGATTGCAATATTAATCAACATTAATTTATATCGTACCTGTTTTTGCACAACAGTAAAACCATTACCATCATATTATGGGCTGGTAACAGTACAGTAATAGTTCACACTAATTTTACCAGAAGCGATGGTTTAGGAGGTTAACTTCTCTACAGCACTGTAGTTCAAAACAACCCAAAATAAGAAAATCTGGCTTTTTCTACTAACCATCAGCCCAACCATCCTGTGTTTTCCACAAGAGGTCACAACCCTAGAGGTCCTGGGAGAGAGGTGAGAGTTTACACTGAGGGGCTGCAGAGGATTCCCAGGCCAGCGAAACATGCCTAAACCATGGATACACTGTGAGACACCTCCTCGGATGGAGAGCAGTGGTGTTGGCTGTGTGTTTATCCCCCTCGGACAAAGACAGGAGAGAGTGGAGGACGGCGTGGAGTCAGCACGGAGGAGATTGCTCGGTGATTAAGTCTTTTCTGGAAAAAGGCAAACAGGCAATGAGAGAGGCAAGAACAAGTGTTTTAGGGGAAGTAAACATCACACTCCTCAGCAGTCCCAGTGCCACCAGTATAATAAATGCATAAATACATGGTTCAGTGTTTAAATCCACATCCAGACTCCTGCACAAACATCCTGCTGAGGATGGCTCCTTTTCAATCAGAGCACCCAGAGTGGAGCACCCTATTATCGTCACTGCTGAGTAAGACATCAGCTTTGTGACCCGTGTGTAAAAGAATGTGTGTGTGGGTGTAGATTCTGATGCAATGTCGGCAAAGATTGGCACACCTCTAAGAGCTAGACGCAGGGGTCCTTGAGAGCAACTTAATAGAGTCTTAGTTCAATTTTGCAATCAATTCTCTCCCTGACAGACAATTTAATTATGTTTAACAAAGGAAAATGTCTCATGGACGAACGTCGCTAATACAGGACACAAGTATGAAACGATTTTCATGTCAGTCTGTGATCACGTATGTGTGCCGAGCATTTTATTATTACAAACCTGTTAGATTAAAAGGTCAGGTTTGAATGATTATACATTAAAAGGTCAGCTTTTGATTACAAAGGAATCATGATTGACCTCTGACTTGCTATAAACTGACAATATGTTGCCCTGACCGTGGAGGTTAAATAAATTGTATTTGCATCTTAGGCATGACTCATTCAATGATGGAGAACCCACTAACATCTTGTAGCGCAAACTTTTTTCTTTCCTGTTTTTTTTTTTCTTGTCCAAAACAGTAAACATACCATATGTGGTTTATTTGTGACAATATTTTGCAAGCGTGTCCTAATCCAACATTGACAGCGGGTTGTGGCATACGGCTGCTTGTACTGAGCCCGGTTCTCCTGAAAGGTTTTATCCTGTTAAAGGGGAGTTTTTCCTCTCCACTGTTGCTAAATGGATGCTCAGTATGAGGAATTGCTGTAAAGTCAACGACCACACAAGCCTTTATTTTGGTGAGCCGATACTGGAGGAGTGAATGCTGCGAGTCAGCCACTCTATGCAACATGCTGGGGTTCGTAAGATTGGAAACTTTTTTAAAACTGATATGTAATGATGTATCTATGATTTTAATAGATTTTCTTGAAAAGAGCTTTGAGACGACATATTTTGAAAATTGGCTCTATATAAATACATTTATTTTTGATTCTTGATATTGGACATCAGGTCTTTACAAAGTCTTCACAAAACTCATATGGGATTACATCGACCTTCATCTGGAATTGCTATTATCAGCCCTCCAACAAAGGCAGCCTATTCCAGCATTTCTTCACCAGCACTTCTATCTAGCAGCTTGTATCCAGCATCGGCCCCCATCATTGTTACAACAGACTTTGCTAACAATGTGGCAACAAGGAGCAGCGATGGCAGCAGTGTGGCGGTACTTTTCTTTAAAGTCCAAGGCGTTTCAGCTGAGTGGGACCTTTTCATCCACAAGTTCTCTATTGTGGAACAGAACTGGGGCAATGTAATACTGCCAGTTAGTCATCTAAATTTCCCAATCAGTAAAAGGAGATCACAAACAACAGAAACAGGATATGGAATTAAACATAGCTTCTAAAAAAGGATAGGATTTCTATACATACACAATTATGTAGTAGAAATATGTATCATGTATTCTCAATATTGTATCAGGTCAATATCGGTATAGGGAGACACTGAAGACTGCAATATTGGTATTGTATCGGAATTTAAAAAAGGACATCTTTAATATTATATGTTAGTGGCAATGTCCACAAAGTCTGAATGCCAATAATATATTTTTTATTTGTTAAATACACATTCACTGGCCTGACAACATTAATATTAGTGGCCAAAATGTCAAAGCTTGGAAAGCCAAATGGGAACTTAGTGTTGAGGGGAAAGGACTAAACGAGTCAGGAAACAGTTGTTTTGTCCCTGGATAGTTCTGTGTCTGTTAACCACTGAAGAAGATTAGGCACCATGGCGTATGCTGTTTGTGGACTTCACCTCTGCGTTCAACACCATGATTCCTCAGACTCTGATTAATAAACTTTCCTCACTTGGACTGAGCTCTTCCATCTGCAACTGGGTCCTGGACTTCCTGACCAACAGGCCGCAGTCTGTGAGGATTCACAACATCTCCTCCCCCACCATCACCCTCAGCACTGGCTCCCCTCAGGGCTGTGTCCTGAGTCCCTCCTGTTCACACTGCTCACATATGACTGCTCGCCTATCCATCCAGGCTGTCATATTGTGAAGTTTGTGGATGACACAGCAGTGGTAGGATGCATCACAAACAGTGATGAGTCCAGCTACAGGCAGGAGGTGGAACACCTGGAGGGTTGGTGCAGAGAGAACAACCTCTGCATTAACGTACAGAAAACCAAGGAGATGATTGTGGACTTCAGAAGGGGCAAGCATGCCCACCTCCCCGTGCACATGGGAGGATCTGCGGTGGAAGTGGTCAACAGCTACAGGTACTTGGGTGTACACCTGAGTAACAACCTCACCTGGAGCAACAACACTTCCATTCTGGTCAAGAAGGCACACCAGCGGCTCTACTTCCTCAGAAGTTTGAGAAGAGCTGGACTCGGGAGCTCAGTTCTCACCTCCTTCTACAGATGTGTGGTGGAGAGCGTCTTGTGCTCCAGCATCAACGTGTGGCATGGAAGCTGCTCTGCTGCAGACAAGAAAGCTCTGCAGAGAGTGGTGAAGGCTGCACAAAGGACTGTTGGAGTCAGACTCCCCAGTACCACAGAGATTTACACCTCCAGATGCAGGAAGAGGGCCTCCGGCATCATGAAGGATCCCACACACCCAGCACACTCACTTTTTGTCTCACAGCTTCATTCCTGAAGCTGTGAGACTCTCAAAGACACTCAATTACAAATGAAAAACACTTTATCATTTAACCGGCACTGTTCACTTTAATATCACACTTTAAAATGTCACTTTAAAATGTCACTTAATATGTCACTTGCACTCCGAATGTTCATTGCTGCTATGTCCGAAGTCTAGATTCTGTGTAGTCAAATCCTATTTCTCGCATAGTTCTTTATATTTTATTATATTATTTAAAATCCCACCTCATGTACCCCATGTGTTGTGATGACAAATAAAATTCCTTGAATCCTTGATTCCTTGATTGTAGCACAGAAATATAGAGATGTAAAATCAAGCATTATTCTAAATAAATAAGCTAAATAAATGTATAAAAAATTCAACAAGTTATGAACATCAAGATAATCTGACCAAACTGTACTGCAGGTTCCTTTACTGTTAGAATGCAACAGAAGAATCTAATCTGTGATTTTAACACAACATAAACGTTTCTTTAAATAATAAACAAAAACATGCAAACCTCTGCCCAAATTGTTTATTTCTCTGACTTTGCTATAAAGAAGTAATAAACTGATCAAACTTTTTTCTCCTTATAATTCTCACAACCTTCGTAAAGCAGCGCTTGTCTGGTACCGTACTTGGCAGAAAACTGACTCAGGAATCCAATCATTATTTCTAAACAGCATGGATAAGATTGCAAAATGTACAGAATCAGCCCAATTCAGAGATTAGTGATCATTTGATTGCCTTGATCAAAAATCCACAGAATGCTTTGTCTCTTTTATGTACTATAACCACATTAATAAATATGAAGCAATTAAACTACGGCAAAAATATGTATCAGCCAGGGAAGGCCTTCTAAGGGCATTTTCAGCTTAGATTTGTTCGTAAAGCTGAGTGACAGTAAATGATGCTGGTATAACCAGCCCTTTCAGAGTTTATGCCAGGCTAGAGTGTTTTTTAAATGTCTGAATAATATGACGTGCAGCTTCTCAACCACAGAAAATCTGTTTTACCAGTCAGTAACAGTCATTCTGAGTAACTACAAGCTTCCCAAAGTAAAGCATAATGATGATTTTCCTTCAGGGGATTAGAAATAATAGGAGTCTGCGGCTTCCAACGGCAACGGCAGAACCATTGAGTCATAAAGAAACCGGTAGATCTGCGTAGCGCCTCTGCTTGTTGTGCTTGAAACGTCCCTCTGATCTCTGCTACATGTCATGTTTCATTCCACATTAAACCGTTACATCTCTGTCATACAGTAGAACGGTAGAACGGTGGAGCGACTTTCTAGTAGTGAAGTTTCACTCAACTGGGGAAAACTGGATTAAGACTGAATAAAGCTATGGGAAATGTACTCACTGTGACATTGTTAAAAATAATGCAGGCCATCATAAGCCAGGGGGTTCATACAGATGTTTTTGAAGAAATTCCAGACTTTCCCCAACTGCACATTTTACAATTACCAGTCCTTTACGGTAATCTTCAGATATTAAATCTTTAAGTTCACTGTGGGCATATGTGAAGTATTTCTACATAGGAAAGACTGTAAATGTTGAAAATTAATTAATGATTAACCCAAGAAGGTATGGTTAGAAGGAAAACAACACAAGAGGAAAGGCAATACACAAGGAAGAAGGGAAGGATGAACGAAAGGAAGGACAGAAGGGATGAAAGAAGGGAGTTAGAAAAAACAAGGAAGGACACATGTAAAACAAAAGACAGAAGAATTGAAGGAAGGAACTTACAACCCAAGGAAGGGAAAAAAGGAAGGGAGGAAGAATTAACCCAAGAAAATAAGAGCAAAAGACTAGAGCAAAGAAACCAACGTGAATGTGAAAGACGGATGACCCAAGGAGGACACAAAAAGGAAGAATGGCTGTTTGATAAATACGGAAGAACAAATGGGAGAAAAGGAGGTAGGATAAAAAGAGAATGGACAAAGGGAACGAAAAAGATAGAGGTGAAGAGTAACATAAAAAAGCAGAAGATATGAAGGAAGTAAGACGTAAGGAAGAAGAAAGGAAGGGGAAATACATGGAAAGGAAAAAGTAAAGACACGAGGAAGGAAAAGACATAGTGGACAAAAGGGGGGGAAGAACATAAGTAGGGAAGTAAGGAAACAATCAAGGAGGAATAAAGAAACATGCTGACTTGACATGGGAGGACGTAACCGAGAAGGTGAAGAGAAACAGGAAAACTGGAGGGAGGAAAGAAAGAAGGAAGGACAAAAGAGAAACAAGTTTTCTTTCACGTTTTAGTTTCTCTTTCCATTATATTCCAGACCTGAATGTCAGTTAGGGTTAGCCCATTTAAAAAAAATAAAACATTACGTTTTAATTACAGAACAGGAAGAAAACCTGACATGTGGAGTCTGAAGACTGAGCCTTTTCTTAGCTCAGTAACACTGCTGTGGTCTAGAGGTTTGGTAATTAGAAGCTACTGCAAGGCAATATTACAGAGATATTCAACTGGACTTTGACTATGCCTCAGTCAGTTTGGGATTCTGTTTCTCAAGAGAAACGCTTCCCTTCAGCATGATGCTGCCATCACCAGGATGGACACGACGTGTTCAGGATGTCCAGGGTTAGTTTTCCGACACACACTGTCTCGTTCCGAGCACGACTCCTTCTTCCACGCGGTTACTATGTGACTTCTGGTCTGAGTTGCTCAGTCTCAGCGCTAAGCTGAACTATCCGTGTGCGCCTGAGCTCCGCCGTCTCCGCGCAGGGGCGTGGGTTCTTCCAAACGGATCCGCTCAGCAAGGAAGCAACCCAGAACTCGGGATTTCGAACCCAACTACAATTCCAGGGACTTAAGTCTAAACGGACCCCAGCCCCGTTTTTTTAAACATCAGAAATGATACAGAAATCCCTAATTGTTGCTTGGGAATGGTTTACGCGCAGACATGCTGACCAGGACTCCGTCTGCGCGTCTCTGGTCCAAACACCGGCGCGCACACTGTGCCAAAACCTCGCTGTCGCCAAGCCACGTTTTCTATTTTGTTTGTTTTGATTGTTAAAATCTTCCTTCCCTTCCTCCTTCCTTCCTCTTCTCCTCTGGCCATGCTGCCTGAGAAAGCCGCTCCAGCCGTACAACGGCGCGCCGCTCCAACACTTCCCCGCAACAAAAGGCCAGACAGACGCGATCAAGCTGGCTCAACCCCACACACACGCACGCACGCACGCACGCATGTTCACAGCTGTGAGCACATGGCAGAAAGAAGAAGCGGAGCTCCTACCTGGTTGGAACATGCTCTGAAAATAAAAGATGACCAAAACAAAGGATCCCAAACAAGTGGCGAAAATCATCCGGCATATCCTGCTCATCCTCATCAGCTCGCCCAGAGTCTGCTTCATCAGGACGGAGAGAGGCTGCAGGCTGCGGCTCGCTGCGTGCAGAGGGGGGGTTGGGGGGGGGGAGAGGAACCGATGGGGAGCTCCGGGGTCTCTGCCTGGTGCTGATGAGGAGAGGAGGGTCAGTGAGAGCGGAGCGCATCCACCGCTCGGAGAAGCACAGCTGAGCTGCGGGTGGGGAGGGAGGGAGGGAGGGAGGGGAGAGGGGGGAGTCAGAAGGAGTTTGCCCCTCCTCTACCCCCCCCCTCCTACTCAGCAGAAATGTGCTCCTCCACCTGTGAGCGGGTCTTTGTTCTTTTCCAGCTGGACAAGACGCATCAAAAAATACTTTATTGCAAAAACAATAATTAATCAAATAAATGAAAAAAGAACTGATCAACTAGTCTCCATGAGCACACAGGCAAACTATGTCTAGTCAAATGTGTTTTTATCATAAAGTATTAATGGTTATTATTATTATTACAATACTTTGATTATTGGTGTAAATCAAGTCTGTTGAAATAAAATTCATAATAATTTTCCCATCTACGTGTTTTTTGTTTTTAAGGCACAGTTATAGATTTGATTCACATTTTGCTTCCGAAAGACACAAAACTTAATACTAAAGTTTTAAATTAAACAAAACAATTAAAATAAAATGGCTTCTCCATCATGTGGAATATGTCAGCTGGAATGTTGTTTTAAAGTAAAAAAAGTGAAAGCAACGATGTTACCATTAAGTGAGATGTTTGTTTTAGGAGAAGTATAATCTAACAACGATGGGGGGAGGAATCCAGACAATGGTTTGGTGTGCACCAAGTATACAGTAGTGATGGAGAAAAGAATGAAAACACTGATGAATTTCAAGATTTCATAGGTGAAGCCTTTGACTCCTGTCTTGTGTTAGAGTCTTAGGTTCTGTCTGTAGTGACGTGGGAAGCTCCTGATGAGTCTTGGCCTTTTATTTAGGTTGTTATTTTTATGTCTTATTGTATTGATATTATTTTTAATTTCTCTGTGTACATTTGAAGTTTCTGTTTAATGTTTAATCTCCTTTCTATTTCACATTTTTTGCTCTAAATCTCTGTGATTTCCATTCTCCACACTAACAGATAGGCTCATTGATTCTCGTGCTCCATGTGGCGTTCACCTTGTGTAATCCACGTAAGTATGCAAATCAAACACTAAAGAAAGAAATTTCCTTCCTGCACTGGTTCTGCTCAGGTGACTGTGAATATTGGGGCTTTGTTAAAAGCTGGTTGCCGTTTCCACCATTTTGGCAAACCAAGCGTCCTCAACAAAGGGCGTTAAATTACACAAAACGAAAGCATAATAGTGGCAATAAAGTTCAATGTTTTGTTAGTAACATGTTACAACATGCAACTTGAAGTTGGCTTCCAATTATAGCCTCAGATTAAGAAATCCCAGCTAGAGTTTAAATGAGTTTAAATCGCTCTGTTTGTGGAAATCTATTCCATGTCTGAGGAATTGAATAACGGTAGTTAGTGGACATGTTAAAAATATGTGCTAAACGTGGTAATAATGGAAATATTTTTATGATCAGCAGAAGAATAATTTGACAGTTTAGAGGGAGTTTGTGAGGACCAGGTCCGGACTTCCGTCTTTGCCTGAAACCACAGAAAATTTTAGGATCCAGGGTACAGTTGTCATATCGGATTTAGATCTTAACTGACCCACAAAGGCAGAGACTCTCAAGAGATATAGTTAAAGGTTTATTGAAAGGTGAGAGCTGACACGGAGAGGGGTCGGATCCAGTGGTGAGTCTGAGCGGCACTGAGTGGCGGAAATACAGCGGCAGTGAGTGGCGGAAGTCACGGGGAAAACTTGACGTCGGAGACCGGG
>JAVLVB010000221.1:324670-337547 GCA_032876305.1 Orestias chungarensis | reverse complement strand
TTGGGTGAATAATGACTGAGGGAACCGATTAAAGGCAACACTCAGGCGCCGAATAGTGGATCCACACTCCTCTTTATACTGCTCTGCTCATCAGTGCCAACCCGACACACCTGGGAACCTCGGGACTCCATCCTGGAGCCCCGTCACAGCGACCCCCGTGGCCACCTAGGAAACGGCACAAAATGACTCAACCTGACAACAGTTAATACAAACAAATGTGTGTCACATTCATGAGTAAGTGTATAAACTGCTTTTGATTGGTTGTATTTTAGTACATAAGCAAAATAAATACGGTCTTAAAACGTTTCTTTGATTTTTATAGTTTGCATGTAGTCAAGGAACAAATCTGTACCCCATTTGTCAGAAAATGGAGATGTTCTGCTGGTTTTGTGTTTGTTTCTCCTCTCCATTCCACCAGGAGGTTGTGGAGCACAAGGGGAGCCTGGATGCAGTCACTCAGTGTCTAGTCGTTACCCTTGCATGCCGCGTCCTAGCCTCTCTGTGTTTTACTCCCGAGTTCAAGGCTTTGTGTAAGCTGCTTTACCTGTGGCTCCTGTGTCCCTAGTAACTCCTTTCCATGTGTGCAATCTAGGTACGCTTCCTTCGATGGATCCTTTGCTCTTAGTGATCCCAGCAGACAATCTACAGCAACAAGACATACTACTAACCTCAAGAACCAATAGTGCAGCCTTCCCTTGTGCTCCACCAACCTCGCAGTGACTGCCTGCATTACCTGTCCGCTCCAGCAATCACTCCTGCAGCCTCCACCACCAACCAACTCCAAGTCCTGCAAACACGACACCAGTTCCACAACCAGGGCCCTCCAAATCATCTCTCCCTGGCAGTACAACACTCAGTCTCAAGTAAGCAACCTCCTCAGTATCCTCAATGCCCACCTGGATTTCCTACTCACCTGTCCGTCCTTCTCCAGAGCTCTCGTTGTCCGTTCCCTTGGTTTCCTTAGTCCCGACCACACACCGTTTCTGAGCACATTCAAAATTCAATCATTCTAAATAAAATCACTTTAACTTTTCATTGGTCTCCTGAGTTGATTTCCTGCTATGGGTCAGAGCCTAAATAAAAACAATGTCACCATTCAAGTTTCAATAGGAATTTTGAAACATATAGTAGTTTATTCATCACATTATTTCTTTAAAGCTGTCTGTTAACAGTATTTGTATGTGTTTGTTCTGATCCCACAGTGATGTCCTGGTTTCTGTCATCTGGTGAGGAAGGATGTGTGGAATTTCAGAAAATAAGCAACATGACAAAACCAATATTAGAGACACCAAAAAATATCTACGTTTTTACACAGACAATAAATGTCTCATTCTGGTTTGTGTGCCATTTTTCGACATTTGTTACAAATCAAACATTGCGTGCAAAACAGAATATGTGAAATGGTTTACAGCTCAGAGCAGCTGTTATAAGCTGTCTGTCGCAGCAATGTGTCTGACTGTTGTTGATAAGAAACCGAATTGACAGTTCATAAAGGCTGCTTTCACTTGGCCGGTCTAAAGCATGAATGTCACTGCTGATATGTTTCAGATTCAGGTATAACATACAGGAACTGTGGTGGGCTAAGCCAACATGAGGCATTGTTATTTACCACAACACATAACCACATGAATCTATTTAGATCCAGTCCATCGGAATCAGCCAAAGCTCTGAGAAAAAGCACTTTTTTTTTTTATATATAGGAAGTAATATGCTGTGATGACTCAGTTTAGGTTTAATAAAAATATCATAGTAAACTGGTTTCAAATTTAGATTGTACACACATTGTCTTAATATTTATGTAAAATGACTTTTGAAATGCTTGACCCAAGTTAAAGATTTTGTGTCCCCTTCTACAAAATTCTCACATTTGTGCTTTCTTCCTGATTGTTAAAAATTTTATTTTTCATTTATTTAGATTTTTTCTTACCAAATGACAATTTTAATGTAGGCAATTAACCAATCATTCATGTTTTTTTTCCCTTGTCCTGTTCAGCATCATGGCTAGTACAATGGGTAGCTGGATGCCATAGATGTGCTTAACAGATTTGGTTTTCCAAGTGAGGCTTTAAAAAAAAGAGCCTCCCTTGTTTCCCATACTCTAATTGTTTATTGATTTCTGAGGTGTTATACACATTCTAAAGCTAAACATGACAGGGTTGTGTGTGTGTGTGTGTGTGGGGGGGGGGGGGTGTTGCACAGAGTGAAAGGAAGCATATACACAGACCAGAATCGGGACCCAGTACCCAAATGCCTTAGTGCCCCCAGCGCCCAGCAGAGAGCCCGCCTGAGAGGGACTGTCGACCCCAGACAGCCAGCCGGCACTGCACCCCAGGGCCCAGTCTGACCGCAGGTGAGTGAGGAAGGGAGAGGAGGGGGCAGGGCACAACTCCTCCCACACCGGAATAGCTTGGAAAGTAAGAGGAAACCTAGCCCCAGACCGAGTCCCATCCACATTTAAATACCATCATTCTTGCTCACTCACTCACTCACTCAAGGTAGGGATGGGGGGTTGGTGGTTGGGGGGACCAGCTTCTAGTTTAGCACAGTAGGTGGCCCCTGGGACAAGAAGCCACTCCACCGACGTTGCCTACACCACTCCAAGCCCGCAGACCAACCCCCCCCACCCCAGGTAGCACCCAGGAAACACGAGCGCGGGAAGACCCCTCCCCTTCCCCCTCTGGCACCAAAATGTTAATAACCAGGATGTAATTAAAATAGTAGGAAAGGAAGCTACACTGTAGAGGGAAGCATGCCACAGTTTGCAGAGAGTGGAGCTCCTCCCCAGCCCTGCCCCAACCATGGGCACTTAATGTTACGACAGGGCAGGAGCCGGGAGCCGCACAGAACCGGCAACGTGTTCCCTGCTCTCCAGTTGCCACAAAGCCCCCCGCCCCCAGCCCCCCTGTAAGGTGACCCTATCTACCAGCAGCCACCAGAGGACAGGAGGGGTCAAAGTCCACCCAACCCAGGGCATCCGAGATCGCGCCCCGAGAGCTTGAGTATGACGGGTGTACAGGTGTAAAAAAGTTTAATCCTTAAGGTGCTGGGAGCGCCATGCATCGTAAAGAACAAAATCGTTCATGTATTGTTTAATAACTTTAGTGGACTGCCAGTTACGCTGACTCCCTGTGTTACTGAGTCTGTTCACAGCTGCATCAAATACCATGTTGAGGTCCCCTCCTATGAGGGGTGTGTTATCTGAGGAATAAGATAGTGA
Organism: Orestias chungarensis; assembly: GCA_032876305.1. Taxonomy (NCBI): domain Eukaryota; kingdom Metazoa; phylum Chordata; class Actinopteri; order Cyprinodontiformes; family Cyprinodontidae; genus Orestias; species Orestias chungarensis. Next base: position 334,330 of record JAVLVB010000221.1, on the reverse strand, counting down.
TGTGAAAAAAGAATGGAAGAATGAGGGGTCATCAATATTGGGACCATATACATTAGCAATACATAACTTCATATAATGATTTAAGACTGCCGATTTTCCCTCAACATTTACAAAGCATAAATACATTTCCTCATAATATAAAACATTTTGTTGAGGGCACCAGCTTTCCTTACATTGTTTTCTTGTTTTAAAAGTCTAACCCTTTCAATGTTTTCCCTTTCTTTTTTAAAGGTGCTGTAACAGATTTCCAGGTTGCCTTGTATTCTCTGCATAAATATGTGTACCTTCTACTTTTATCACCCTCTTCCTCTTTAAACCTTTCCTGTTTTATCTTTCAAATTCTGTCTTTTTGTTCATCATATTTGATGTAAATCCGAAGCAATTTCTAATACATTTTTATACAAATAAATCAAGTGAAGCACTGCAGTTTAATCCGTAATGCTCCACTTGTGAAAGAAATTATCTCCCCTTTTCCATTCAAACATGTTTGGTAGTCATTTTGCTATGAAAAGTAGTTAATTTTCAAAGTTTCATCAGATCACAACACGTGTCCAAAACTTTAGATGTTTAAGAAAATTTTGAAAATTGTGTCGTCTTCTGAGAGTGGAAGAAACATTTCAGCTTATCTGACAGAGTGGGACCAGGATTAACTAGCGCCAGCACCTGAGACAATCTTAAGGCTGGCTTCAGCAGATGGTTGATAAACGCTTTTACATTTGTAAACAATTACGTATTATTTTTAGTGTTGTAAAAGTAATAATATTTCAAATAAATAATGTATAAGCATAATAAAAATCTGGGAATATTACTTGTTTCTATTTCATTGACTAAGGTTTTCAGTGTAGCGTGTCGTTATTTCATAGTACTCATATTTCCCTGAAGATTGAAAGTCTCAATGATTTTTACTTCGTATATCATTTATGCGCCAAAACAGGCTTTAAAATCTTCCCCACGTTCAGCTGCAGGACCATCTAGAGCCTCAACACTCTGAACACTCTCCAAGGACAGTGAGCATTGAGGGATTGACCTCATTGTAAAATGCTAACCTTGCAGATGTGCACAAAGTTTTAACATCAGGCGGTTGTAATTAAAAATATTCTAGTTAGCAGATTTAAATCACAACTCCTGTGAGCCTTTGTACTAGTTACCATCTGCAGTATTCGTGCAGAACCATATATGTCTCTTTTAAAGTAAAAAAAAACTTAACAGGGAATCAAAGCCTGTGCCATACATTACATTCATAAAAGCCATAAGAATAGAAAAAAAGATCTGTCAGACTTCCCCAGTGAGAGGTCAGCCTCCTGACCTGAAACCATTACCACTCTTTACTGTTTTCTTGCATCACACTACTATAACTGACAGCAGGACGCTACCTTCAACTGTTTCCGCTTGTTAAGAAGTTGGGCATTTGCTGGGTTTGTGTCAATGAGGTGGGAACCAGTGGAGCAGGGAAGTCAGTCTTATTGCCCTTTAAATGAGCCTAAGCTCATCTTAAAGTAAGACATTGTCTTAAAAAGCTGGGTTGGTGATATTTGCGCACTAGAAAAAAAAGCCACAATGCCATCCAGTTATGGTTTGGCAAGGAAGCATTTGATCACCATTACAACAACTTTAAACCAATCTTCAGTCATTGGACTGGTTTTCCAACCATAGGATTTCTTTTGATCCAAGATATTCCTACATTTGAACTTAAATTAAGTTTTAACAGGAGAAAGCTTTAAAATCTCAAGTGATTGTTTTTATACGTTGTCATTTTAATACCTGGTTAATAAATTCACCATAGCTCACATAACTGTTTCTCTGCATTGTATGTATTCATCACACTGGCTCACTAAAACCATGGGTCATCATTCACCTTGACTTACTGTGTTCTTTCTAAGCCCATCACAACCCAGATATACAATAATTTACCATTTAATACATTAATTATAACCTTTTTTTCTTACTTAATTCTCTCTACCCTGATAAAAAATTATTTCCTGCCATTCAGTTCAGCTAAGATAAAATAAGCAACAAAAGCAAATCATGGCTGTAGCATTATCTACAACAAATGCAATGAGTGACTTTCTCCCATTTCTTATCATTTCTGTGGGTCCCATTTGCAACGACCTTATGGTGCTATGAGGATTTAAAGAGACAGCTATTCCAAATGTGGTCTGATTGCAGGCTTTTCAATCAAATGTTTTTTTTTATTGATAAAACTATTAAATACAGTTTACATAAGCAAAGACAGAATAAAAATTCACTAAATGTTAGGCAATGGCATCATGACATATACAGTATATATGTATCTTTAAGCTTTATCTTAGAGAAATTAATTTAAAAATCTAGTTTAGGTTAGAGTGGTGAGCTCAGTTTAAAATATAAAGATGCCTAACTATGAACATTAATTCATTTTCACTTGAGCTGAACTAAATTTATAACTTGATTTGTTTAAGAATCAGCTGACAAAACACTTTGAAAAGTTCGTTTCTCTAGCTTTTGTCAAATAATCACAAAAAAATCATCATATTTAGTCGTCATATTATATTATTATATTTTCTAAAATTTCAATCTGAAACATTTAAGTGCTTTAACAAAAAGCAATAGCACAAAACATTTGTAAGGGGGTAGCAAATATGTTTTCACTTCACAGGTCTGAGGTCTGACACCTTGCTGTAAGCAATCGTTTCTGACATGCTGACAGCAAAATATCTTGTTCTGGATGAAGATTTGTTTCATTCATAAAAAGTTGCTAGTCTACAGATTTTAAGCTTAAATGTGGCAAGTGCCAAAATATGTTCATTAATTGGCTGAGACATAGCATCTCCTGGACTTCAGCTTTCGTTGGATGTCACCGTCGTTTTGGATTAGATCCTCTAAAGCATAAAAATAAACTGGTTATTTTTGTTTTTCTTTCAACATAACACAAACATATAGTTTGACAGAGAGAAGGTCCACCTGCAGTCAGGGACAAATTGTAAATGTCAGAAAATGGTCATACTAGATAAAAAAAAAACACCAGAATAAAAAGAAGGACTAATTAACGCCAGAAAACGAGCAGACTTCTGTTTCAGGGGGAGGACAGGATTCCTATATGTGGTGAAGGCATGTCATCTGGTTGGTTTTCCACAACAGTCAAAACATAACGGAGGTACTCTTGGACTAAATAATTGTGGATAAATCAAAAACAGTTTCTCTACAGTCTTGTCTGTTTGGGTTATTGTAAGGCAAGCTATGTTAAGAAGTATGCATAATATGTTTTGTCTAATTCAGCAAACCACTCTGGAAGAGAGGATTGATAGGTCAACTTAGAGAGCAGCTTGATTGCTCTTCTGAGCAGCAGCTTCTCCAGCAGAAAATTACAGTACTTTTAACCCAAATTATCCAGTTTTAAGGGCAGAGAAGCACAGGAAATTATGTGATTGATGATCGGGAAGCTCAACCCTCTTAGCATCTCTAGAATGTGGGTCAGTGGGGTCAAGGATAAGCACGTTGCTTCAATACCCACACCTCCTGAGGCAAGAGTCACACAGTGACCGAGACAAGAGGAATTAAATATTTAAACAGGTTAAGCAGTTGTCCTTCTCAGCATTTGCCCTTTAATCACATTTACATGTTGCTTGCAGATCATCTCATTACCATAAACCTCATTAATATGATAATTATCTGAGCTGTGCTTTGGCAGGAAGCATGTTCCTGAGCAGGTTGGCTGTGATGTTGCTGTTTTGCTAGTTGAATGTTCTCTAGTCAGTAGTGTGATGTTGGTGCAAAGGCCCACAGGCAGGCAAACGGCAACTATGTGAGAAACAGTCTGTAATAATAAAAAGTGAAGTGCTGTAGTAGCAGAGAGAGTCAGTCTAATAAAAAAATAATCATTTCAAACCACCGGGCAAAGAACTTTGAGACTGTAGTGCTTCAGTCATCGTTTTCCTGCATCCCTGGATTGGGGAGGATGTGTTTTAGTTTTTCTTGTGTTTGACAGAATTCATTTTACAGTCCAAAGCTCGAATAGTCTAGTTGAAGTAAAACCTTTCTGAAAACTGCAGGAAGGATTATTGTTGTTATGCATGAACTGCTCCCCTGGAGTCATTTAAAAAAAAATTGTAAATTCAAAATTTAAAAAATCATTATACATATATGCAAGTACAAGATGTTCAGAAAGGTCTTAACTTTGCTGATATCTATAAAAAGACCCAAACCGTCATCACGGAAATTTGTCAGGATGGTCAGGAACAATGCAAGAAGTACAGAGGACTAATGTTGCCTTAAAGGCCAAACTGTTGGAACACTTGTATTCTTTAGTAAAAGTGTTTTCTAGTTTTTTCATTTGTATTCGAACAGCATTGCAACTCCGGGCAGAGATTGGATTTGTAAGAAGTCACATGGAGCACTTTCTTTTCTTTTAATTCCCCCATCTGGGTCTTCTTTAGAGATTCTTTCTTAATTCCTGGATTTTACATCTGACTTTGGGAAGATTTCCCAGATAACGATTTGAGCTAGTGTGGAATGAAAAAGACAATTTAATCTGCCTTTTGCTCATGATAGAGAGTGGTTGCAAACTCGGTATAGCACTGGAGAAGGATTAATACTATTACAAGATGATTTGGACGTCTTATTTAAATCCCACAAGCAAAAGGTTTAACCTCAAATGTATTGCTGTTAATAAACGTTAATGATTTACGCCAGCTGGAGAAGCTTTCCACTGCAAATATATTGTGTGTTCAGGGGGTTTATGTTACCATGAGTAGTTGAATATTGTTACATTTCCATCTAAATTCTTTTTAAATCTAGGAAAAACTATTTGACTTTTTCTCAACAACAACTGTCTTCTTCCCATTTTTCTAAAAACTTCAGATCTATGAAGTGCCCGACGGATAGTTGCCCTGCCAACACTTCTTCTTGCTGAACTATGGATATCTGCAGCTGACAGCATTTAGTTATCAGACCTAAACTCATAATGAAGAATCTGCTCAATTGCGATTTTTTGCTGCAAATACTTTTTTTTTATATAGTTGTTTAGATTACTAACTTAAGATTTCTGTGTGAACGATTTGCAACCCCTACAGAATAAGACAGCATCACACGGCAGCGCAATGTTTACGAATGCAATAACAAAAGCAGACGTCTATGGCATGGTTTTGAAGCTGTTAAACAGTCGGAGTTTTGTCACGTGTGTCTTAATTTACCAGATCTGGCTACTTCTGGTGCACAATTGTCCCATCACTAACAAAAAAGTTGGCTAAAATGCAACAGTACCATTCTGCCAGCACATTATTACAAAATATGGAACTGTTGCAAATCGTTGTGGTGTTGAAAAACCAGCAGATTTAAAGAACATCAATCGCACATAGGATTTGCATATCTCACCACTTGTGAATGTTGTTAGAAAAAAATAAATAACTTTCAACCTTAAGTTAAAGGAAACTACATGCATACTCCTTGAAACATTGTTACAGTTAATTTCCCAACAGCATAATGATCCTTTTTTAAATAATTTAAACAAAATCTAGCCTTAAATATCCTAGGCGTTTGTTACTGGCCAAAAGAATTTGGAGATGGGACATCTGAAGCAAGACTTCTGAGCAAGCCAAAAAATAAAAAGGTGGCGTCTCCAATGAAGCCCTTCTCAGATGCTTTTGTCTTCTTGCTGAAAACAAGGCAAAAAAGGATAAAGCTGCGTGCTTTAATTTGGGCGCTTCACTATTTCACTTTGCATATCCGTGATACACCGTGATGGGTCATTGGTTGATGTGGGTACTTTCGTCAGCAGAGATATATCATCTGACAAGAGAACAAAAGACGAAAACCAATTCCATCTGTGGATGCTTTGAGACGATCGCTCAAAGAAAAGCTGTGTAGAAGTGTTTGCTGTGTTACGTGATGATGTTAGTGTACAATACTATCACCTTATCCATGCTTAGGCATTACTGATCCAGACATGAACACACTTTGAACATAAAAGACGAAAGCAGCAGTAAAATTATTTTACTTATATCACATTGTTATCAGTATATCATATTGTGTCATTAAATTGTTTCTGCTTTAGATTTAAGTTCTAGAAAGCAGATGCTGGATGACACTGTGGTCAATGTGGTTAACAAAACATGTCACTGAGAACATGTGACAACCGCCTCACTGTCAAACCCAGGGTTTGAAACTTCTGGCTCTCTAAGCCAAAACAGCAAAAGAAGCAGTAAGACGGCTTAAAGCCGATTGTTAACAGTAAAGCTGTTTAGCTGCCAGATTAATTGGATCCAGAAGGCATCAACAGCTGTACTGACTGTTTTATTCCTTCTCAAAATTCTGTTTCACTGCTTCGTTTCAGATGCTGGTGTTTGAGTATCTGCAATGATTTTCTAAACTATTTATAGGTGAGCTGTGGTCTCTGCTGGACCAAATGAGATTTAGCTCCAGTAGCACAGCAGGTACCATTGGAGCAATAGAAGGAATTGCTTTTCAGTTGTGCCTGTAGGTATGCGGTATGTTGCTTCAACAGATATGTGTCTTAGTATATAGAAACTAACAACTTGGAACAAAGAATTCAGGCCACATAAAATATACAGGTATGCCTCACTGACTTACATTCTTTATTTAAATTAACCAATGATAGCAAGTCTTGCAAAGATAATTACCTCCAACCAAGATTATTCAGTTTTATTTTATAAGGAGTTGAACTGACAATCTATTGAAAAAAATACAGCATTTTAATTTTTTATTTTTTCTTGTAGAACCGTATTTTATTTCACAAAATGGAAATATGTTTATTCCCAAACATACCACTTGGTGCTGAGGGAAAGAGTCTTTCCAAGGCTGGGGAAGTCAATAGCCAATGAAGAAACCAAACCCTGAAAAAGATTTATTAAACCCCTATACACTTAACATTTCATATAAATTTCCACAATTTTTGATTCTTTATTCTAATAATTACACGATTCTCACACAACAGAAACAGACTAAAAGTGGTTGGAAAAGTGAAATTCTGCGAGTCGCTAGGTAGAAAAGGATCAGAAACAGGGTGGTTTTCCAGGAAGCTACTTGCAAACTAGAAGCAAAGAGTAATTTCCCCAAAAACTGAAATCCCAAGACACTAAAACACCAAATTATCTTTATCGCCCAATCAGTTCATGACATAACAAAAGACACAACCAAAACTGACTTTAACAGGATCATTTTTGGATAAATCATTTCAGGAACTAAAAACACATGAAACAATTAAATGGGCTTCATTAGACCCAAATGGTTCTCGATGAAAAAAGTTATTCTGAAAATAGCAGATTCAGTCACTGCTGTCAGAATCATGTTTGCCCCACAGTGAGGTGGAGCTTTTTTTGTCTTACACATTGACACTATGGCTTTCCATGGCTTTTTTTTGCCTGCACACATTTTCTTTTCGAGATTAGACATGTTCTGCAATGGCTGTTTATACTTGTTAATGTTTTTTATTTAAAAAACTAAACTGGGCTTAAAAGTCCAGCTTGTAGAACATTTGCTTAAAATCAGATCATAACAGTAACAAAAAAATCATAAAAAAATCATCAGATCAGAATGTACATCAGAATATATACTATAGCATAATACATTTCTATGTATTTTACATGGTTCATTTGGACACATTTTAGAGAATATGAATGGAGTAAGTGTTAAAGAATAATTACGCCATCTGGTGGCAGAACCTTGTAATTTCATTTTAGATCGTTAAATCTTTTTCTCTCTCTCTCTCTTTCTTTTGTTAGGCTAGGATGAGTCAGTTTTATCACAGTCGTGGCCTAATTACGTAAATTATCCCGGTTGATTAATAAAGGCAATAAAAGGCTGATTGGAAGAATGGTGTCCTGTCTATTAGTTTCTTTAAAGTGCATTAGAGGCTTCTTATATTATTTAACTCTCAATGAATTTATTACAAACATCTGATTCAATAATTATCACTTAAAAATTATATTTATATATATTAATATTATTATTATTATTATTATAACATGGATGCTTTGGGGTGAGCAGCTGCGTTTTCATGTTATTTTTAAAAGTAGGAATTTAAAAAACGGAATGTGGTTTGACATGGAGGAGAGAAACATTTTGCAACAAAATATTTTTTATTGTGCTTTAGCACCTTTCTCTGTGAGGCAAAAACATAAAACAATACATTTTGTAACATATTTACCTTCCAAAATGCAGTTTTGGATTAAACTAAACCTTGTATATTTTAGTCTTCCGATATCAGATTTTACAAGAAGTCCTGGAAGGCAGCACAGCCCTCTGCTGGTCGGTGGCGGTACTACATCCACGGCTTCGCGCTGGGACTGGTCGTTTCGCAGCCATTTTCCGTCCAACCAAACAGCCGCCTCAGGAAGGTAACCAACCAGGGCTTCATTGCAGGTTTGTTCCTGGCTCCGGCCAATGATTGCTAACCGATTGCTCGTTAGCTCGAATGGAAATGTCCGTCACTGCCTGTGTTCTTCATGTGTTGTCTGGGTGAATGAGTGCTGCTCAGCGGGAAGTCTCTACCTGGCGAACCTCTCAAAGAAAGAAGTGTTAAAACATTCCGGCCTGATTTCTCTGCCGTCGGTGACAAAGAGCAGGCCGACGCAGACGCGGGTTCTAGCGGATTTACGTTACGGTGTTTTTTTCTGTTTTTGCGTCGGACATTATGTGCCTGAATATTTTAGCTTCAGAAGGTAATATCCCGCAGTACAGCAGCGTAGTTGTTTGCTGAAGTCGAGGGTTCAGGATGGAAAGTAACATCAACTGAAAGCTATCTTAGGTCGTTTTTTGGCCTAGCAGGAGCTAACAGGGCTAAACCGCGCTTGTAGCACTGCTCGGCTTAATGCTGCTAGCTAGCGAGCTCACGCGACACACATCTTCAAATACCGACTCTAATTAGACTTTCTTTAGCCATAAAACATTAACTTATTACTGCAGAAACATTCCGTTTACTTATAAGAAAGAGTTGAGCTTAGGTTTAGTTCTTCATTTGCAATATTTACATTGGAGAAAAACAATTCTGAAATTACATATGTATGTATGTATGTATGTATATATATGTATATATATATATGTATATATATATGTATATATATATGTATATATATATGTATATATATATGTATATATATATGTATATATATATGTGTATATATATATGTGTATATATATATATATGTGTATATATATATATATGTGTATATGTATATATATGTATGTATATATATATGTATATATATATGTATATATATATGTATATATATATGTATATATATATATGTGTGTATATACATGTGTATATATATGTATATATATATATGTGTGTATATACATGTGTATATACATATATATATGTGTGTATATACATGTGTATATACATATATATATGTGTGTATATACATGTGTATATACATATATATATGTGTGTATATACATGTGTATATACATATATATATGTGTGTATATACATGTGTATATACATATATATGTATATATATATGTATATATACATGTGTATATATACATGTATATATACATGTATATATACATGTGTATATACATATGTATATATATATACATATATATATGTATATATATATGTATATATATATACATATATATATGTATATATATATGTATATATATATGTATATATGTATATATATATACATATATATATGTATATATATATGTATATAT
>JAVLVB010000221.1:275697-315543 GCA_032876305.1 Orestias chungarensis | reverse complement strand
CTCACTACACAAAAAAGGTCAGTTTAGAACAATTACGGTTTCTATAAACTTCAGTGGAGCAACAGAAATGTGTGATTAACGTGAAGGTGAGTTTAGAAACGTCTCAGGACAGAGAATAAGGAGTAATAAGAGAGCGCGCGGAGCTAGCAGACGCTAACAGACGCTAACAGACACACGGAGCAACAACAGGAAGTGACGTGGATACGTACCACGGTCACCGTCAGCCGTCAGAGAACAGAGACCTTTTTAACAGTAGTTTTTTGTTCTATTTCCCTCTTCTGCAGAACAGTCTTGAGGCATAATCCTGCCACCACTGTACTTAACAGTTAGGATAATGTTCTTAGGCCTGCAGCGTCTTCACTACAGTTTTCTTTTGTTCTGGTGTCACAAAAATCATCTTCCCCCAAATCCTTCTCCATCTGTTTGGGCCTGCATGGACAAAATTTTAGATTTTTTATGATGATCTTTCTTTCTTTTTTTTTGGGAGTTTGTTTTTAATTCACAGCTTGTTACATATCTCGTCTTTGGTTATTCTGCCGTTCTTGAAGAGCAGAAAAATACTTTCGACGTTCAAATGCGCATATAAAATGTCATGTTTCCTGTGGGCAGTTCCACTTCCAGCATTCCTGTTTTGGAAGCAGCCTCCGCCTCGCTGGACTCATTTCCTCCTATAGAACCTAAGGGATCGGGCCTTAGACTTTTTCCCCAGGAAGCTCCTGTTGGCTGTTTCCTGAGCCTCTCCCACTCTGTGAATAAACAGCAGACTTAGTTGTCTGCCAGCTGACATTCACATGCCTAGATTTTCAGACAGGTAGACACGCTCAAAGAGCTCAAGAACCCCATCCCCTTAAAAAAGAACCAGAACCTGATCTCCACCCTTTCCGTTTGCTCCACATTTCTCTTCTCTGACCTCATCCTCAACCTGTACCTTTGTTAAAATAGACTCTATAAATAGGACCAGACAATACAGGGTGGCTAAAATGTATAGGAAAGGGTGCAGCTTTCTATAATTCCACATACTGGATATATTTCCGCATCTAATTCATTAAAGTGTATGAAGGTACATGGAGAGGAACACGTCTAGGTATTATATCATTATTTTTATAATGGATGTAAAATCCTCACAATTTTCACTAATTACACAATTACAAGGTTTTAGGCATTTGACAGATCTTCGCTGTTGGATTACTAATCATGTTACCATTCTGATATAGACACCTCGTACAAGCGTTCATATGCCTGCAATGTTTAAAGTACAGACTTTATCTTTCTGTTCAGTTTAATTATTCATTACAATGTCATCCCAACGCACAACGTTGAGGTCATTATTCAAATTGATTTTAAAAAGTTTTCCATCTCAGGAAACCGAAGCTGGGTAGTAACTAGTAACATTTAATCATTTACTCTGCTTCAATGATTATTTGGAAAAAAATATACTTTTATTAGTAGTTGGTTCATTTTATATTTCATTATATTATTAATAAAATAAAAGGTGAAAGGAATTTTACCTTTTATTTTATTAATAATATAATGAAATATAAAATGAACCTTTGCTACTCCACCCTTTTAACCAAGAATGCATCAGACATGCGAGAGTTTAAATTGAAGTAAGACTTGTTGCTTGTGCACAGGTGTCGTTGTTCTCAAGTTGTTTCTATTTTCACTGTCACTACTGTACTTTACACACATTACCTACTATTAAGTATTAATTCATTCTGGCTTAATGGTTGATAAACCTTTTTGGGAATGTAAAAAAAGGTACACCATCCATTATCTTACACTTTCTCATCATTCTGTCATTCTAGTTCTAAACTCCAGACCTCATTCTCTCCAGACTCTTGGACCAATTACTCTGGACAGGAACCACCTCAGCGGGCTTCTCACTCTATTGAGGAGCATCGGCTCTACTCTGATTTCCTCCCAAATGTCCAAACTTTTCACCCTGTCTCTCTGTATTCAATTTTTGCATACCAACCTTCAGAGGGTCCACAAAATCCTAATGGTTAACTAAAGATCTCAGCCTTTTTAACTCTTTTGGGATTTTTGGTTTCAGCTGAAGTAGTATTTTAGCTTTTGTGATACTAGTCAGCTGCTCCAGCTGTAAGGCAGCTTGCTGCCATGGTTACACATCATATCACATGTCAAACAGAAAGCAAATGTCACCAAAACTCCATCCAGCTTGCACTGCGTCAAAAACTGCCAAGACTATTTGTCCAACAAACTTTCCCACCTCTACCAGAAACGCATTAAAAATAAAAGGCTTTATAAAGAAAAATAATCACGACTGAAGTAAAAGAGTCACACCAACAAGCTGCCACTTTGAATCGCCATCTTGTTGGAGTAGAAACTCATACACACTGTACGCTTTTCTGGATCAAGATTATGGGAAAATCAGAGGAAAATTCTATTTTAAAAACATTTTGGGACTAATTCATGTCTTCCATTCTTTATGGATCAGAACAGAAAACAGGCAATAAAAGTTTTATGTGACTCAAATGAACTTACAATACATATTACGATATATTAATATTTTTATAACTACATAAACATACATTATTTTCTTACTGTGAATAAAGAAATAGCTGTATTTTTTGCTGTACATGATTTCACCAGAAAACACTTTACAAAACACAATAGTCAGATCAGACCTACAATAAAGTCAAATCTGTTTGATTAACCTCAAAGGGAATCAAGAAGGGAAGCAGAGAAGATATTAGGGTGACTCACTGCATGGGAGTCCTGCAAAAACTCTTGCAATGAGACTGTATAGGTGGAGCAGAGACTCGAATACGAGCATTTCCCCATCATAGCACTGGAATGATATCATCAATGTCACTTTTTCATGTATGTCAATATTACTGTTTTTGTCTTATCTAACATTTTATACAGACACATCTGTATTTAGCCACATTTACTGTAACAATATTAAATAAGATTCAGAAAATGATTCTATTTCAAGTCCAAAATCAGATAGTAGAAAGAGAGCAGAAATATTTTCTTTGCTATTTCATGTGACAGAGCAACACAATAGCATACAATTGTTAAAAAGACAATCAATATTTTCACACTTGAAAACTGATGTTGAGTTAATTTCTGGTAATTCCCCTTAACATTAAAAACCTAACCTCAGGGATGTTTAAACAGCTGAAATGTAAAATAGGTGAACAAAAAATGTTGCAATCGACTTTGCTGTGCTTTAGCAAAACTTGGTGAACTGGGCATGTACCTTTTAATTGTGCAATAAAATGCCATAATGTGCCAGGAAACTAAGCAATACATTATAAGTATTTGCTTATTATCTACTTTAATTAACACATTTTTATATATGTGTTTCTTTCTATCAAATAGTATGTAACTCTTTTCTTTCTCTGGTACTTTTAACATTAAATCAAAACCTGAAGTTTGTCCACGAAAAAATATGTCAGTGAACCTTATGGAAGAATTTTGTTTTGAAGCCGAAACAAAAGTTCTTGCTCTGTGGTGAGAATTAGCAGGGATTTGGCAGATATTGATTAGCTGATTAGTTCATCAGTCTGTCAGGATCAACTCCTTAACCCTCGCTAAAAGGAGAAACAGTTCAACACGTTGTTTAAAACTGAGTTTGTCACGTAAGCAAATGGAATCGTTCTTGAGATGTCTTTCCTTTAAAAGCAGAGATCTAATCATGGAGCTTTGCAGAGGTGCTCTACATCTGCAGAACCTCAGCCTGACAGTCTGTGGTGTCAGTCAGGGATAGATCCTTCCAGCAGCACCACCTGATAAATGCTATTACGGCCTGACAGAGATATCCGTCAGTTAGCTCGACCCGTGCCGTTACTCATTCCTCTGGAGCTCCTTGGACCAATACCTTCCTCTCATTCCTCATGTCTGGAGAATGTCCCCACCCCCTTACACACCATATCCCTCATCCTTCGACTGCTTTCTTAGCTTATCCTGCGTCACCTCCTTCCTTCCCTCAGTCTTTGACCGTTCCTCCTCATCTTAGCCAGGGTCTATGGTGTTTTGGGCACATGAGGAAAGAAGGATTTCACTGTCAAATCATGAAAAACACATTCAGAAGGAGCAGAAACAGCTCTAATTCTCCTCTCAAAACAAGTAAAATCTGCATGCTCTGTACACACTGTAGCTCCGACTGGTACCAGGCTGCTGATAACAAGGTGTGGAGTGCTCTGTGTCCTATCATTACTCTCGTGTCACGCCGTCTCCCACACTGGACACATGATGCAGACCAGAGACGCAAGAGAACCTCTCGCCGATGAAAGCTTTGCAGTTCACACGTCAACCGTCAAGCTATCACATCTGTCTCCTTTGAGCTGAACCACATACCGAGAAACTGTAAACAACCATGGTGCACTGATGGAACATGCACTGCCTCACTAACGTCTTCACATCCCTTGGATTTTTTACAATTTGGCTCAGGCCGCTTTATTTTATTGGGATTTCATGAGTTAGATAAATATAAAGTACTGCATGACTGTGATATTATAGGACGGCGATAAATTGGCTTCAAATTGAATGTAATTTTGAAGGTGTGGTGGCTGGTCCTTGTGAGTCTATACTTAATAAATATTCCCATGCATTTATAGCACTTTCTCAAGTTTAGAAGACCCTGAAGGGTTTTCCACTACATTCAGACGTTCACACGCTGGTGGTTGGAAGCTGCGATGTTGTGGCTACCGCTGCCATGGGGTTGCCATGCAGCCTCCACTTAGTTATCAGGCATGCGAGTGAAGTTTTTTGACAAACCGATGGACACAGACATGAACTCCAAGCAGCTCACACTTACACCTAATTCAAAAGCTATGTGTGAGGAAAGCAATTTTATGTCCTAATTACATTTAGTTCTGGACCTTGACTTAGTCATTCTAGCTTATGATGTTATTGTCTAAACTGTGACAGCAGAATTTTAGCAAGATAATTACTTTTAAGGTCAATATAAGCAATTATAGAATATATATATAAGCAATCAAGAATCAAGAATCAGTTTATTTATATAGCGCCAATTTACAACAGGTGTCGTCTCAAGGCACTTCACAGAAAATCAATTACAATCAAAGATACATCATACCAAATCAATTTTGAAAAAGTTTCCAATCTAAGGAACCCCAGCAGATTCATCGAGTCATTGACTTGCAGCATTCCAGCTTTAGTCCGTGAGGTAGACACCCTGTCTCGTTTCAAATCTAGGCTTAAAACCTTCCTGTTTGATAAAGTTTATAGTTAGGAAGAGGTAGAGAAGACAGCCTAATACGGTTGGGGAGGAACTCACTCTTGACAGACGGTTCTCCTTTGCTCTACCTTCTTCATGTCTCACTCTATAGGGTTAAGTTACTTATTTAGCTTTCTGTGTTTTCAAACCCCCAGTCGGTCGTGGCAGATGGCTGCTTATGCTGAGCCTGGTTCTCCTGGAGGTTTCTTCCTCTTAAAGGGGAGTTTTTCCTCTCCACTGTCGCTACATGCATGCTCAGTTCGAGGGATTGCTGTAAAGTCAATGACAACACAAGCCATTGTTTCTGTCTGCTGATTCCAGAGGAGTGAATTCTGCAAGTCAATGACTCGATGCAATCTGCTGGGGTTCCTTAGATTGGAAACTTTTTTAATTGATTTGGTATAATGTATCTTTGATTTTAATTGATTTTCTGTGAAGTGCCTTGAGACGACATCTAAATTGGCGCTATATAAATAAGCTAAATTAGAAGCACAGGATACTGAAATAATAGAGATTATAGCAGCAGTTGTAGAGTGTCACTGGAAGCATCTCAGCCCATGTTCTCATCCAAGAAGCTGTCTCAGCTAACAGAACGCCAGACCAGGTGTGGTTACTATGGAGAGAAAAACACTAAGAGAAAACAAAAGGTTAACAAGTTTGAAATAACGGTAACTAAGTAGATTGGACAAAGGAAGAAAGTAGCAGAGAGAGAAGTGGTCAGATTGTCCTCAAGCAGTCTAAGCCTATAGCAGCATACCTATAGAAAAACTTAAATAACTTAACCCTATAGAGTGAGACATGAAGAAGGTAGAGCAAAGGAGAACCGTCTGTCAAGACTGAGATCCTCCCCAACCGGATTAGGCTGTCTTCTCTACCTCTTCCTAACTATACACTTTATCAAACAGGAAGGTTTTAAGCCTAGATTTGAAACTAGACAGGGTGTCTGCCTCACGGACTAAAGCTGGAAGCTGATTCCACAGGAGAGGAGTCTGATAACTGAAAGATCTGCCTCCCATTGTGCTTTTAGAGATTCTAGGAACCACCACTAAACCTGCAGTCTGAGAGCGAAGTGCTCTGTTAGGGACATAAGCAGTAATCAGATCTCTGATATACGATGGAGCTTTATTAGTGAGGGCTTTATATGTCAAAAGAAGAATCTTAAAATCTATTCTAAGTTTGACAGGGAGCCAATGAAGGGATGCTAAAATTGGGGAGATATGATCTCTCTTTTTAAGTTTCATCAGAACTCTTGCTGCAGCATTTTGGACCAACTGTAGACTTTTAATTGCATTTTGCGAACTTCCTGCTAATAAAGAGTTACAATAGTCCAGCCTTGAAGTAACAAATGCATGGACTAGCTTTTCAGCATCTGTCCTAGAGAGAATATTTCTAATTATTGCTATATTCCTAAGATGAAAGAAGGAAATCTTACAGACCTGTTTTATTTGAGACTTGATAGACATTTCCCAATCAAAAATAACACCACGGTTCTTTACATTGTCACCAGATGCCAACCTGATTCTATCCAGGTCAAGTGGCTGACCAAGCAATTTCTTTTTTTAGAGGTTCTGGTCCAAAGATAACAACTTCTGTCTTTTCAGAGTTCAAGAGCAGAAAGTTTAATGTCATCCACATTTTTATGTCATCTAGACATGCCTGTAATCTACCAAACTGACTGGATTCATCAGGATTTATAGATAAATACAAGTGTGTATCATCACCATAACAGTGGAAATTAACACCATGCGGTCTGATGATTTTACCAATAGGGAGCATGTATATAGTAAATACAATTGGGCCAAGTACAGAACCCTGTGGTACTCCACAAGTAACCTTACAATGCGGAGAAGATTTGTCATTTAGATGAACAAACTGGGATCTATCGGACAAATACGATTTAAACCAGCCTAGTGCTGTTCCTTGATCCCCACAGTGTGTTCGAGCCTTTCAATGAGGATATTGTGATTGACTGTGTCAAAAGCAGCACTGAGATCTAACAAAACTAGAATAGACACGAGCCCATTGTCTGAGGCCATGAGAATATCATTAGTAACTTTAAGGAGAGCTGTGTCAGTGCTATGATGAGCTCTGAAACCTGACTGAAATTCTTCAAATAGGTTATTATTCATCAAATGCTCTCTCAGTTGATTAGCAACAATTTCTTCAAGGATTTTAGATAAAAAAGGAAGATTAGATATGGGTCTGTAATTTATTAAGTCTTCTTGATCAAGAGAAGGTTTCTTAAGTAGGGGTTTTATTACAGCTACCTTAAGAGCCTCTGGTACATAGCCATTCACTAATGATAAATTAATCATATCCAAAATGGGGTTAATAATAATAGGAAATACTTCTTTAAACAATTTTGTCGGGATTGGATCCAACACACAAGTTGAAGGCTTAGATGAAGAAAATATTTTTGAAAGCTCAGAAGGCTCAACTGGAACAAAAAACACTTCAAACAGAGATCAGGCTCCAGAGCCACATTCAGTGCCTCGTTGCTTACTGAGGTAGTAGTTATGTTTGGTAGGATGCTATCAATTTTAGTTTTAATAGATTCAATTTTATCAATAAAGAATTCCATAAAGTCATTACAGCTAAGAGTTGGTAGAATGGATGATATAACAGAGTTTTCATTTCTAGTAAGTTTATCAATTGTATTTAAAAGAAACCTAGGATTGTTCTTATTCTCCTCTATTAATAATGTAAAATATGCAGATCTAGCTTGGCGCAGAGTCCTTATATACAGAAGCATGCTGTTTTTCCAGGATAAATAGGACTCCTCTAAAAGCGAAAACCGCCATTTCTTCTCCAATTTCCTGGTGTTTCCCTTCAAGGTACGAATTTCTGAATTAAACCAGGGGGCCAACCTCCTATGAGTAATCATTTTACTTTTTATGGGGGCTACATTGTCTAATGTTGTATGCAATGAGGACATAATACTATGAACAACAGCATCAATCTGTGTAGGACATGAAATTAATTTGTTGCCTTCCACTCCATTTCTCTGAAATACTGAAGAAATGAGTGGTGGAATGGCTGTAACAGCATTGTCTGATAGACACCCACTATAAATAAATTTTCTTTTGGATTTTAAGTACTCAGTGAAAAAGAACTAAAAAGTTATTAAAAAAATGGTCAGAAAGGAGAGGCAGTACTGTAACTTTTTCACACTCAATGCCATAAGTCAGCACAAAGTCTTAAGTGTGACCAACAGAGTGGGTAGGTGTTTGGATTTTTTGAGTGAAGCCAATTGAGTATAAAATGGCAGTAAAGGCTACATTTAGGCTGTCATTTTTGGTGTCAACATGAATGTTAAAATCTCCTTCTATAATGATTTTATCAGTGTTTAACACTAGTTCAGATAAAAACATCTGAGATCTGATCTGTAAATTCAGAGTAAGGACCTGGCTGACAATACAAAATAACAGAAGTGGTTTAATTCTTTTAGAGGTTAGATGAGGGGTCATTACCGCCAGCCTGAATAACAATCTTACTGTACTTACGATTATCCTTAGCCAGCAGTTTGAGGTATGATTAAATGTAGCCTGTTCTGGCCCCTGGCAAACATTTGACTATGGTTGCTGGTTTCTCTAAAGCAACGTTTCTGACTTTGGAGCTGCCAATAACCAGAGTCTGTTTGTCAGTGGGTGTATCGTTGAGTGGGGAAAATCGGTTTGAAACGTTAACAGGTTGGTGTTGAGCCAAAGGCTGGGTTCTTGGACTATGCTTTCTGCGTACAGTCACCCAGCCAGGCTGCTTACCCCGCTGCATGGGAACTGCTAGAGGATCACTAGGGCCACCTGTTCTTGTTGTTCATTTAACACCTTCCAGATCCACAACTCTCTCTTTTCTAAATATGAAGGAGAAAATCTTAAGCCCTTTTGTTTTTGTCTTTAAGACATGTCTGTTAGCCTTGTTAACTGATTGAATTTAGCAGGAAATATTGATAAATACGTCTAAATATCATCAGCATAAGAGCAGACAAGTAGAAGCACTTTTGTAATAAATAGTACTGGTAACAGCAGTGAGCCCTGTAGAACTCCATAATGGAGTGTGGATAAAATCACAAGGCAGATTAGTTCCTTATCTCCTAGAAGAGGTTTCCTAATATGTCAGCAATCTCTCATGATTAGTGAGGGAAAGCAGTAAGGAGCCCTGAAGTGGGAGGTTTAATCTCAGAGAAAATGAGGGGATAAGGAGATTGGTATGCTTGGCAAGATACAGCGGAGTGTTTATGTGTAAAGGGAGAAGGGGGTTGGGGGGTAAAGAAAGTGTTTAAAGGAGACTCAAAAGGTACTGATGAGGGGATGGGGTGTCAAGAGGGGGTACAGGCAAGAATGTACTCCCTACATTGCTGGCATTCCAGCCTCTTTGTGACAGGCTAATCGAGCCTGGGCTGTAAGGGATGCTGCATAGAGGAGCCCAGAGAAAAGAATAAAACTCCAGAAGTAGTGGCCGACTGGGTGGTGCTGAGCCTACAGACTAGAAATATGAAACGCTGGACATGAGAGGAAATGACACTAAAGCATCACTTCTCTTCACATGGGGTCCGTGATCCTTGTTGACAAAGTTCAACATACCAAATTTTTGCAAGGGAAACTAAAAATATTACAATACTGCAGCAGAGAGCCAATCCTGCGTTTCTGGAATTAACACAAACCTTTTTTATGAAGTTCTTGTTTTAAGTATTTTCAACTAAAAATGGTGTGAGTATAATCATAAGGGGATACAGTCACACATCTAGTTCTTGTAAGTCTATTGTGAAGCAATTTGTATATTTTAAAAGTATGCTAATAATGTCATATGGCTGCAGTTACTCATCAGCAGTCTGTAGAGATCGGAAGTTTACATCAAAGTGAACCAAGAGCATCCTGCCTCTGTCATACTCTGGTAGCCCAGTGACACATCCTTCCCTTTTCCCCATTTCCATCTGTCATCTTCTCTTTGATCTGAGGACCCTGCGCTGCTAATGACAGCCGAGGACTCAACTGGGCCGAAGTCCACGGTCCCAGTCACATGGAGTTGGAAATGTTTTCTGAGCTTAGGGAATAAAACGTTCTCCAAGCAAGCCGTTATCACTGCTACTGGATTTTATTCTACTTGTGATGTAAACTTTACCCAAATGTTGAGTTTTCAATTTACATGATGGATGGAGTATGAAATAGGGATTTTGAAGAGTTCGATGAAAGTTAAGATTTATTTTTTAGATTTTTGAAACTCAAGCTGAATTAATCCAGGGAAAAGTGACCCAAGCTCTCAGACTTGTAGCATTTCCTGAATATTTTAGTCATATTAACAAAGAATGTCCAAATTGACATTTTAACCTTGATAGACAAAGAGCTAAGCTCGAAGCCACACCTGTAATTACACAACAGATGTTTTTATACGCTTGGGTTCCCCACCATCGATCACTTTCAAAAAGTTATCTTTTAATTTCCAACCCTGACTTGCCCATGATCTTCCTCAATTCTTATTCACTTAGCTTGTTTGACCAGTTTTACCTGTGGCATCCAGATCTGGCTTGAAGACTAGGAAATATAGAGTGAGGATTACAAGCGGCTTTAAAAACTAAAACGATGTATCCTACCTTTATCTAGGTGTAATAGTCTGTTCAGACATGTCTTTAAGGGAAGTTAACAACATATTTGTACAACTGTAATCTATTAAATCACATCAATTTACTTTAAATGAACAAAAATTATGAAAAATTATGAATCTGCTTGATATATGGTTTTTAATTAGGAAAGGATTAAATGTTGTCATCTTTCTGTTTCTGAATTATTTTAGCTCAATCATTGTGGCTTCAAACTAAAGTCGTATGGAGTTTTGAAAAAAATAAAAAGGAAACAGGTGACATTTGAAGTCGTATTACCAGCAAACCAAAGAAAATTAACTACAAATTTTTTTTTTTACGTTTTATGATTTTATGTCTAAAACAGAAAGAAACGCCTTGAAAATAAATCCACTCTTTTTTGTAAAAAGGTTTCCAAAATGTTTAAACCGAGTTTTATAGTTTTATGATGTAATGATTTTAGTTAGTGTTGCCAGAAGACAATAGGTTGACATTTGAATATACGTTGACAATAAACAAAGATTATCCACTTTCTGTCAGTGCTGAATATTTAGCCTATCTATCTATCTATCTATCTATCTATCTATCTATCTATCTATCTATCTATCTATCTATCTATCTATCTATCTATCTATCTATCTATCTATCTATCTATCTATCTATCTATCTATCTATCTATCTATCTATCTATCTATCTATCTATCTATCTATCTATCTATCAAAAGTACTTTATTTATATTTAGCAGAATTCCAGGCAATAACAGTAATACTACTACAGACACCTTGGTAATCAGTTGGAAGATAGACGGTTAAATGGTTAGATTAGATTTTCGAAATGGAAGTTCTGTAATATTATTTTTGGTATTTGCTGCTGACGCAAAATCCAAACGTTTGCTCCCTTCCTGGTGGAGTTTGAAATGGTGGATAGAAAGATGAACAGAAACGCTTGGAGGTTATGGATGTTAAGAAAACTGCTTAAAACACAACAATGGCCTAATTAAAAAATACAAATAAAATAAAATGGACTGATTAATTGAAGAACACAACATTATAATCTTCTGTTAAGAGCAATCTCACTATTCTTTTACATTGGTAAAGTGATCATGTTCATATGTCATCATTCTACTCCAGGTAAGGAACCAATTATTCCTGATAACCTCACTGGATTTCACCCTAGAATCCAAACTAATCCTCTAAAAGCTGAAGGCAAATGACTCTATAAAAAAACATTAGAACTGCTTTTTGTGAATTAGGTCATATGGAGATGCAAGAATACAAGAATATGAAGACTGCGATTATAATTGAACAAAAGGAGTTTTTTCTTGGAAGATAGTGTTTGTTATAAATGTAGACATTTAGAATGTAATCAAGCCGTCATTTCCAGATCTACCACACAAGCATGTCCTCTGACTTCAAAGACTCGTCGTCTTTGGTGCTTCATCTCCAAAGTGTCTCATGGACAACTTACAGTTGCAAAGGCAGGAAATGCCCATGGACCACACCCCTGATTGTTATCTCTACCGACTAGATTTGTCCAGACTTACCATCGCCAGAGCTTAAACTACAACGCCTGGAGCAGTTAGAGTTTAGACGCTGATAAAATCTTCTATGAAGAAAAGTGGATAGAATTGTTTAGCTTATGTGCTTAGTCTTAAGAAAACGTTCTGGAGGAGGTACAGTTATGCCCCCGTCAGTCAGACATTTGGAGCTCAATGAATGGAAATCCAGTAAATAAAAGGCACTGGTAGCAATTCATTGAACAGTCGAAAATAAACATTGTTGAGGGTAGAAGTAGCCAAATGAACTCATTGGTTCGTGGAGAGCAGCAACGTCGTCCAACTGGCTGGATTTCATCTAAAGTCCCATGCAGTGTCAATTACACCGACAACAACATTGCTGGGGAAAACCTGATTGTAGATGCACAAAAGCAAGTGTTTCTTGTCTGTTATGAATGCAGATATTAGGACTGTAATCTAGCAGTCATTCCACCCAAGCAGGACTTCTGACTTTTAAAATTCATCTGTAAATAAAAAATCTAGTTATATGTCTTAGAATTAATCTAAAGTGTGAGGTATTTTTACTATTTCTTTATTGTGAATATGGTGCTTGGTTCATTCTGCAGAGATCCAAACCTATGTATTCTTTATTTATTGTGTTAATGTAACATGAAAGCAGTAGCAGAAGAAGGTGGACTTGTCCTTTCCTCCTAAGAATTACCATTTTATTGGGATTGATGCACAGCTGACCTGGTTTGTGGTGGCAAATGTGGGAATCAAATTGATTCCGTTTTTAAGTAGTTGGACTTTGATCCATTCATGATTCAGGATAATAAAGTACAGTATGCAGTACTTGTACTTGGAAGTCGGTTGTTTTTGACGAGCCATGAGCTAAGCATTCAATATGGTGCATGACACAAAGTTCCGGTTGAAATCCTTTGGTTGTTAGGTGCCAAGTGTTGTATTTACTTAATTGCATTTTACCCAAATAGACGATGTTCCACTAGTGCATCCAAACATCCACTTGTGGATTCTGCGTCTACGATCAGCTCATCGTCAGGCAATCAGTGTAAAGGATTTGGGAGGAACGTGCAGCCGCTGTCTGTCAATCAACAATTTCTGGTAAATCTATGCTCTCTTCCCATAAACATCTACCGATTTAATCTCTTATTTTGAGTTCTTGCCTTCCAGTGATTCTTGTGTTTACTTTATTTGGAGAAGATTGTTGACCCTAACAATGACGTTCTGTTATAATTGGGGTGGACAACTCTGGTCCTTTACATGATTTATGTTTGCATGTATATGAGCGTTAAACAACTCAACCCAAACATGACTTCTTCATTTGAAACTATATTTATATTTCCAACTGTTTGTGCTTTTTTTAACATGTTGCAAACAATCTGGGGTACAACATCAATTGTGAATCTGAAAACAGCTGGCTAAACTTTATAGATTTGTATTCCTTAACATCCATTGGGCTGTCACTTCATTTTTCAACTAAGGGAAGATTTTATTAAAGACACTGTAAGATGAACCAACAAAGTGTCAAGGCTTGCGTTCTCCCAGCCGCCCATCAAAGCAGACCTTTCTCGAGACCACATCACTGCTGATGTGACTTCACCCCACGCCCTTGAGAAAAGGACCATTTTAGAAATGAATCAGAACTGAGGGGAACACATTGTCTCCTCACTTCCTTTGTTATTCAAAGTGTCCTAGAAGCAGCAGAAAGTCCAGGAGCTGTGGGATTGGACTGCTCTGGGTCAGCCCCTGCTTTCTCATGATAAGGAAGGCAAGGCTGAGCCGCCACTCTGCAAACAGCCGAACTCTTTGGAGGAGAGCGGGGACTGCCAGAGCACAATACAGGACGGAGCCTCTGTGGGAGAGCGACTGAGGAACAACAGGGCAGCCAAGGAGACCACAGAAATACTCTTCCCCCAAATCCCCAATTCCACAGAGAGAGAGTAGACAAAGAAGGTGCAGAAAGCAACAAAAGCATTCTTTGCTTTCAGTCCAGCAGCAGGAAAAAATACATACAACAATAAGTTGAGCAAGATCATTTTCTCTGAGATCCTAATTCAAGGAGAAAGGCGTGACAGTTGCATTTGCCCTCAGTGCAACGTCTCCAAAGAAACAACACAGGGGACGGTGGAGCTGTTCTGCATGACGGAGAGGTCTGTCTGGAAGAAGAAGCTCACTTAAACAGGATGAGGGGGACACTGGTGATCACGTGGCTGCTGCTTCCACTAAGTGAGTACCAAACGCATCTACCCGGGATCGTGACACTTTCTCCAAAAAGGTTCAGGATGTCCAAGTAAACACAGGAGCGAGGTCTGAGACTGTGTGGCATCACTGTTGGCCAGCAACAGGTGTTCACCAGGGTTTACAGATAAATGGGGACATTTTCACTTTAAGACACATTATAAAGTAACAGGGTCAGTTGGTTCTTCTGATTCGTCATACAAAACAAGAAAAACAAGCATAAGAATTAGATTAAAGTATATTTAAAAAAAACGTAGGATTTTTAAATCATACATCATTAACTTTTACAAAAAGTGAGAAGTTTTTGAGGAGTTCACTTGAAACATATACAAAGTTGGCTGAATAGGACGTTGGGTGTTTTCATGTAGGAGGCTGCAGCTGAGAGATTGTCCTAAGTGTCTGAATATGAAGTTGTGATTGTGGATGTTCAGTAATGTTGCTTTTTTGTTAAAAAAATAAATTTATTAATACAAAATAGTTTCAAACAGGTAATTTGTCACACCAGATCATGCATTTTTGTAGAAAAATATAGCTTGCAAAACCCTTCATTACAGTTACTCTATTTGGATATTAGGTGAAAAACATACTAATAACATACTAATGTGTCTATCAGCATCACAGAGATAGTACTGTGAGTGAAATCGTGTGAGTTTTTCTCCAATTTTGATTTATAACCACAGATTACTATTGGATTTAGGAATGGGTTTTGACTAAGCCATTCCCTCATATGTTGTGATTTACACTATTCCACTCTGGTTTCTAGTGTATGTTTTTAGCTGTTTAGGATTCAGCATATTTGTTTTACGGCGAGGTTGGTGAATTCAAAATGATGTGTTCTGAGTGTTTTTTTCCAACACAAATGAGCATTAAGGCCCAATAAATTCAGTTTTAATCTAAGTGGACGTTTTTGCACATGTTGATTCTCCTATATGGCTCCTGACTTTCGGAAAACAGCAGTGGATCTCTACAGCATAACTCCTGGCTGCTTTCCTGATAAATGTTCTTCTTTTCCATTTGAGTAAACCACCATGTCTTGGTTGGTTTGCAGTTTTTCCCTGCATTCCATTTTTAGATGTATGTGGGATGTTAAGAGTTTAGGATAATGTAAATATATTTTAAATTTCCCAACTTTTCCCCTGGTCTGTCTGCTGTGTTTATGCTGTTTGTTCACTAACATTCTCTAATAAACCTCTGCAGCCATAAAAACAAAAGTTTATGGCGGCATAACATTCAAACAGGTTGACTAATTACTAATTCAGTGATTAGTGAAGCCAGTTGGCTAAACTGGATTTTATTTTGGAGAATCAACGTAAAGGGGTTGAATGCATAATACATTTAATAGATTTTCTTTCTTTTCCTTCTACGGTTTCGCATTATTATATTTGTCTTGAAAATTTCATTTTGAAGACATTGATAGTTATGGCTGCAAGCTCAAAAATGTGGAAAAGGTCTTTTTGGGAGTGACTTTGGGAATTGTGAAAAACGCAAATAATAATTATGGTTGTATTCATTGAAAACCACTGGTAGCTCTATTACCGTTCCACATAGTTAAGCAGGATCCAGACAGTATCTTTCTCTGGACCACCACCATGTTGCACCTCCCTCCAAAAACACAGACACACACATGCCAAAATCCTCGTCCTGATAAGGAAAGAGGTTGAATAATGATGTACACCCCCCACCCCACCCCCCCTTGTTTTTTCCCCGCCTGAAAGGCAAAATAAGTGCTTTTCTTTAATTATGCACCTGCCACTCTTTCACTGCTGCTGTAGCTGAATTCAGAGAGGAGGCTTTTATTTATACCAAGAAAAAAAACATGACGGAGCCTGAGCCAACATTCTGTGTAAGGGTGGTCAGCACTTTTCTTCTGCAAGTGTAAACCAAGTTCACTTTCAGTGAAATGTGAACACACATCTGCGAATGTTTGTTTAGCTCCGTTATCACATGCAGGAGATAACTGGCCCTTGAAATAGTTGACCTTTTCTGCAAATGGCAGACGTTTGGAATAAAAACAGTGTCAGTCATGGATGATAACCTGCCAGATGAAAAAAGAAAACTTTCTACAACATTGATTTATATGGAGTAAGATCGCTGTCAAAAAGGTGTATGCAAAATTAACATTGGTATTCGTATTTATATATCAACAAAGTTTTTGAAGCCAAAATTCCGCTGAAATATTTGTGAATCTGAGAACATGAATTTAAAAGCTGTGAGTGCAAAGTCTTATGAATACAACTCAACTTTTTATGGCTACGAACTCCTATTTTCTCTGTGGATACGAATTCAACTTTATGGGTACGAGTAAAAAATTGTTTCGATGACGTCTCAGGGCGGAGTAATCGATCTACAATCTCGTCATGCTCTCAGACTCACGAATATTTCAGCAGAATTTTGGTTGCAACAACTATATTGACATATAAATACGAATATGAATGTTAGAGTTTTGCAGACACCTTTTTGACAGCGATCTTACTCCACGGATTTAGTGCCAGAATGTCACAAATACAAGCAAAAACTCACAAAAACATGCATTTAGTAGTTTTTCTTAAATACTGCTAACATGCAAATGATAGGTGAAAATTCAAGAGACAAATCATTGAGGATTTGGTATCAATTTGGCACTCAGTCGTCAGAAAAATCCTAAAATGATAATAAGTAAATCTCTCAATTTATCAGTTGATCTGCTTTCCTATTATAATCTATGGGCTCAAGTTCTGGGGTAGTGACCCGAACAGAGATAAGATGTAGACATTTAATACCAAAATAGCTTTAAACTGCTGCAGTTCTCATTCCAGGGCACAAGACAGCACTCGGATCACCCAAACACAACAACAATGTTAACATTTCATTGAAAACTGGTTCTGTGTTATTGGGGCCTGATAGACCTGTTCTTACCTACTGGTAACTGAAGCATTCATATGTTTTTTTTGGCTGTGTTTCGGTTCCGTATTTTTCTGGCAAACGTGTTGGTAGGGAGATTTAGCTCTTAAACTTTGAAAGAAAGAAATAAAATCTGGCTTAAGCTCTTGGAAAAGTTACATTTTAAATTTTTTTTTAAAGCAGACTTGGTTTTCAGCTAGTTTTGGAGATGACAGTTAAAGGGAGCAAAGACAACTTTCCTAGTTTGCACAGGTGAGGGAAGGTGATGTCATAGCTTAAATACATCGGATGTAGTTCGGAGTTTAAGAAGAGAGGAGTGTCACCGCTTATCAGCGCCCTCCAGGACTTCCTCAACCCCATCCACAACTTTAGCATCTGCTGCTTCACAACTCGTCCGTTTCCTACAAGATAGCAGGCAGCCGGGCTTCGTTGCCTCTCTGGCCAGCAGCGATGATGGTGGGTGGAGGTGGGGGTGGACTCCAACTGGCATATCTTTAATGGCTGAACTGGGAAAGACAGGGGAAACAATAGAAGGGACCAACACAAACAGTATCAACATCCTGACTCCAGAAAAGGAAGGGCGTTGCTGCTGGAGACAACTCCGTTCACCCGATTCAGCTTTTTTGATATTAGACTCTGCTGTTCACTAAAGATTTCAAAGCTCCGTGTAAGAAGATCAATCTTTGAAACTATGGAGCCACTGTGGTACTAAAGTAATATTGACAGCACCAAGCTTTTAGAACAGAATAGAATGCCTTTCATTGTTATTATACACATTGTACAATGCATAGATAATCCCCAAAAACTGTGATAATGCACAGAGTTCTTAACTTTTTCCCGATTTTATTTTAGTTTCTGTCCTTTTCCGGCATCTTTTGAAAACATTAAAGAGGTTCTGGTTGCCTTGCATTGTAAGATTTCCTCTCCAAAAGGGGGAGGAGGAGATCTCCATTGTTATCAGAGACGGAGGAGATCAAAGTAGGTTCTGGGCCTCACCACCAGCAACCAATAAACAGCAATAAGACATGACAAAGACCCAACACTCCACCATCCCTCCTGTCCAAGATAAAGTTACACAAAAAATAAAAGCTATGAGCCCAGAGTTCAACCAGGAAACCCACTGGATGATCCTCTCGAATCTTGATTGTAGAAAACCCAGGGGAAAAAAACGACGTCAAAAAAGAATAACCATTTAAAACCATATCATTAAGATGCCAGAGAAACATTTAGAATTACTCAGCAGTACTGTTCTCATTCTATCTGTTGCTGCACACTGCCAGCCTGCTGGCTGAAAGATGGCCATCACTCTTTTGTCGTTACCTACAAAACAAAAAAATCTGGAAATAATTTTGCCATGAACCATCATGGTATTAATAACACTAAAATACAAACAGTTGGGCTACAAGCGGCTTGTCTCTTAAAGCAACAGTAAGTAACTTTTCAACCTTCATGAAATATTTTCATAACTTTTGTGATCATACGTCGACTACCAGCTTTTTGCACGACACCTCTCTCATGGCCCGCGGGGGTCCATATCACTTTTACCGACGCTTTGAGGAGGGTGGGCAGGAACCCTGACACGCGAAACAACTACAAATGTGCTGACTGCTTTAGGCCATACGTCACTTCCCTCGTTTCCTATCATCAACATCATCATATGACATCGTTTCACCACAATTAGATTCATCACCTCATCGCTATTCATCCTTCACACAGACACTGAAAACAAAAATGTACTTCCATCCAACCGCAAGCGACCGGGAGATCAGGTTTTTACGACGTTATGCACGGTTCCTCATGGGAAATGCAGTCTTCCTTCGGGCACAAACACTACCGCTTTTGTCCACACTGGCAGCCAAAATCAACCAAAACTGAGACTTCTTTAGTGTTGCTTTAAACCACTGGCACGTGAAGTAGAAAGAAACCAAATCCTAAAAGCAGTGGTGGGTAATATAACAGATTTTCTTATACATTGCAGATGACATCTGTTGTAAATTGCCGCTATATAAATAAACTGATTCTTGATTGTAATAGAGAACCAGAACCCATAAAGATTTTACTAAAGAAAATCTCCGGACTTTTCTGAGTGTCTTACTTTAATAAAAATGATCCTGAAGGACTCACCATGGATTCATAATGCCTGAAATGTAAATTTAAATTAGTAAGATGGCAGATAAAATATGTTCATTTAACATCTGCTAACATAATAGAGATGACATAGGATGGAACATGTTGCTTTAAACTGCTAATAACAGCTAAAAATCTGGCTGTTTGCCTTCTACCTCTCTAACAATTTATTTCCCATTCTGTAAACATTACTTAAAAAGTACGTATATTACGATAAACACATTTGATCACCTCAGCACGTAACCCGGGTCAAGCACTCATGCTCTCACTCTTACTCTGCGGCGAGCCACGGCTGGCACTTAAAAACACGTTTCCTTCAGGGAGGAACCCGTGCTATGTGTAAATCACTTAGCAGCTCGGCAGACCTTAACCCTGCAGACCCGCTCCCCTCAGTGTGCCAAACTCCACAGCCAGGTGGCCGTTTATCAGTGCTGTGGCTGGTACCGTCATGGATGTACACCCTCCTCCTCATTCCTCATCCTTCACTCCCGACTGTGTCGGTGTCTATTCAACCAGCCCACTCACTTCTCAGCTTCTAAGAAAAACACTCGGCTGTTTTTCCATTAGCTCTAGGTAAATGCATTTTGTGTGGGAGACCCACCCAAGCGCCCGGGGCCTCCCATGTTTCTCTGCGGAAAAGCTCATGTGTAATGAAGTATACGAGATGAAGCCGCCGGGCAATTATTGTTGTTGCCTTATAACACAGAGATAGCTCTTAAAAACGCTGTAGATCTTTAAAATGTGACTGCTTTTCTCTTGAGTAATGCGGTTCTCAAAGCAGATAATGGCTGATAGGTCGTTTAACATGAAGCTTTCACACTTGTTTTGTTGATCAGGTTGAGCAAACACAGGACTCCTTCTAAAGACACTAATTTCAAAGTTGGCCAAATTCAGCAACACACCTCAGGTTTTATTGAGATTCGATGTGGTAGATTAAAACAAATTGGAACGTAATTTTTAAAGTAAATGCATGTTTTTTTTTACTTACATTAAAAAAGAACAATCTAAAACATTTGAGGTCATCTTTGTCCAATTTTACTCTGAATTAGTTGAGCACAGTCAGATGAGAGACTCAGAAAAAAAGGAGATAGGATAACCAAGAAGGAGCCGTTACATGGACAGGGAGAACATGAGAACACAAACTCCCTCCAGATTTTAACCCGGAACCTTGTTTTGGCAAGGCAGCACTGCTACCCACTGCGCAGCTAAAAAAAAGGATCTTTTAGGCATTAAAACCCATAAAAACAAGTGTTTTAGTGAAATGTACCCGATATCTCAAACTCTGACGAGTGTGAAAGAGTATTACTGTTAGAACTTCTATCTAAACTACATAAGCCAAAACAAAACCAGCGGAAAAGAGGTAGTAACTCCAGAGGAGCTGTAAAGGTCCTCAGCTCAGGTGGATTTGACACTAAGAGAAAACCACTATTCAGACAAACTAATATAATCATCTGTTTTGTAACACTGGCAATGCTTAGAAGAAAATTGTTAAAACAATGTGCACTCTGGTAAAATAATTGAGATTGAGGGGAACTTGACCTTCTTGTGGTACAACAGTTCAAAATACTTCAAATCAAATGTTTTATGTTAGAATACTTTAATTAAAGTCTAAGTCTAAAACCAAGTATGTGTCACTTTGTTCTGTTTTTACACATTAAAAAACATTCAAGTTTATGAGAAAAGGTTTGAATTTTTTTACAAGATGTGGTAATTGTGAAAACAAAGTGGCAGATCCTAAACAGGTGTAGATAGAACATGGAAGTGAGTGACAATTACTAACATTGACTTAAAGGGCAAAGTACATTTTAGTCTTGTTTAATTAAGGCTATAATTTATGCAGCCTGCATTAATTAATTTTTTTTTTTAAAGATTTTGAGTGTATCACTATTACTAACAGGGAGCTGCTTCAATGCTCTAGTGCTTTTAAACATTTAGTAAATTTATGAGTATATGTCATGTTGACATCAGGTCTTTTAAAATGAAATCCAGTAACAGTCTCCCTCCTGTTTCTGAACACAAACGCAAGAATTGAGCCAGGTAGCTGACCTGAGGAGTATTTGGTCATGAGGAATTCAAGCCTTTGACAGCTGAGCAGACGCTGGAGCAGTGATATTTGTCCAGACACAGCAGTAAAGTCGGTTTTCTTCTTCAATGCCACTTGACAGGGGAGCACCATCTTTCCTTATTTACAGTATTTGCAAGATGAAAATTTGAATTCAATTTAATTCACTGCGGTTAAGTTTAATTCAGTTTGAATCAAAAATACTTACTTAAAAAATGTTATTCATATTGAAACAAATCTGACTGTAGGAACCAGCAGAATGTTAGCTTCTCAGTGTCAGAGGCTGTAACATTTCAGATATGAGTTTTACAGTCACTTGTGGACGGGCAAAGCTGTTTAAAGGTCTATTCTCTGAGCGACAGGAAGCCAGTGCAGAGACCAGAGCTCTTGACAAATATGGTCATATTTCCTGATTCTAGTAAAAAATAGAGTGGCTGTTTGTCATGTCTGTGTCTGTGTTGCCCTGCAATGTACTGGCGACCTCTCCAGGGTGTACTTCTGCATCTCTGATGACTGCTGGAGATAAGTGGGTTGGAAAATGAATGGATTTTGCAGCTTTTTTGCAACTCATTTAGAGTATCCAGTGAGCAGGCCTTTGAAGTAGTATAACCTGCTTCTTTGATTTCGCTAAAAAATCAATAACATCATCAGCTGCCGATGTTACTGATTTAGGGTGACTGACCCAAGATCAGTAGCATGTTCTTGATGAAACCATCGCTGCTAATCCAATCCCTTTGCTTTTGCTGCTCCTCTGGCCACATGATTGGAAAGCCAGACAGAGAGAGATGTTGGAGTAGAGGATAAGATCCTTTGTTCAGTTTGATGGATTTCAACTACCGTGGAATTTTGTTTCGTAGTTCAAGCACTATTTGAGCTTTTGTGAAGCTAATCAGCGGCTGGTAGGTGCAAACTTTGTTTACATGGTTACATATCACGACTACCGTCTAAAAGTAAGAGTAAGACAACTTTTCCTTCTGCTTTCATTTTTTCTTTCTTAATATGTATGGTTCATGATTGCATGTAAGTTCAGTTATCATTGAAAATACAACAAAACTTCAGTAATTCAGCCCATCATTAAAAAGTTTATGCACATCTATATTTGTACTATAAGTTTACATCCGTTCCACTCAGTGTTACAGATTTATGATGATTTTGATTATTATAGCTCAATAGTATTCAAAATGAAATTGAATAACAAAATGAATATTATTATTCTAAATATATATATATATATGTTTAAGTAGAAATGTTACGCAGTGATGGTCACAACTGAAAGTTGAGTGGAAGGAAAAAGTGGGATCGCAAAAAGGGAGACAATTGTGAAGAAAAGCCCACTTTAAGGTTTGAGGGAGTTTCACAAAGCATGGCCCTTCTGACCCACTGGTTTCCTCTGAGCCTGAAGACGTGAGTGTCGATCAAAGCTGGAAGTCAAACCAAGTCACAAACCAAACAAGCTGTTTCCTGTAACTGAGGTAGACGAAAAGCCAGAGAAAGGACAGGGAGCCGGTTCTCACAGCTTCTGCTGACCCTCCCTGGCTGAGGGACCTCAGGATCCATAACCTATGATGTGTCGGCTTCATCCAGGAATGAAGCTGACATAAAGAGAGAAATTAAAGAGCTGGAGAACATACAGTAAATAAAGAAAAACAAAATACATTTATGAATTTGATTCTCTTATTATGGAGAGGGATTGAAATTATTCTTAGCTTTTTAAAGGTTATACCTGAATATGCAGGTCAGATTTAATACAACGGTAAACTTACTTAAAGAGTTTTCTTGATATTTGATTCACGTGAATGAAACCTGGAACTTTGTTCTCATCTTTCCTAAAACTAAAAAAATCATAGTATTTACAACATTTTAAAGCTCTTATATTAAGCACCTTTAGTAGAACCTTAGCAGAAGCGTTTTCATGCAGGTCCTGCTTCAAGCTTCTGGGAATAAATCACTACTAACTTTGCGCATCCAGAAGTAAATATTTTAGCCATTCTTTATTGCAGTCTGTCTTCTTAGTTTCTCCTGAAACATCCCCATCTTTATATATGCAAAAAGGTAATGATAGGTTTTGGATGATATGCATGTCCGGTTTTCCTCCACAAAATCTACCTGTAATATTTAAGAAAATCTATTTTGGCTTGGAACTATGCTCTTTTTTTAACATCAATTTCTATAAAAAATACATTCATTACCTTTTTAGAAAGGTATAATTTTTGTACTCTCTTTTAAATGCTACAATTTGGAATTAAAGAGTGGTTCTGAAATAATTTTAACAAATTTCCCTCAATCAAAGATTATAAATTTGCTTTCAGTAAAAGGTCAGATAATTTTGCTGGAATACCTGTTATTTTAGTAAAATGAATGAAATCTTGTGTTTCTAAAGTGACAAAACGTAAAAGAAATACGTACTTTTGCAGAGGCGCTGTAGCTGAACATGGCAGAGGCAAACATGCAGCAATCAGAGCTCTTACCAGTTATCCTAGATTAATAAATTAAACATTTTAACTCATACTTAAATCAAAGTAATATCAAAGTTTGCCTGCTTTCTGCTTAATTTGAACCTGTAAATGTTACTCATGTCTTACATAAGTGTTAGCACTACGTAGAAATATCAGCCTGACCTTTTACAATTCGAGCATCTACAATAAGAAACTTATTCAAGATTGTTAAAACGAGTAATCCTTATTTAGGGAGTAGATGCAAAAAAGTGCCTTTGATAGATTACAGGTGGTTAATATGTGTGGGTGAGGTAAAAACAGCAGTATTGATAAGAAGAGAATCTATCTGTGCCGTCGCCTACAACAAACCAGATGTAACAGCGACAGCTAGGGGTCAGAGGTCGTTCAATTCACGGGAAAAAAACCTGAGACCTGCACTTCTTGGATGTTTTGGAGGAATATGCTCTAAAATTGTTACAAAGAAGTATCTGATCATTGAAAAGAGGTTGAAAGTTATTGTGAAAACTGAAATCTTTTTTTCTTCATGTTAAATAAATTTTTGATTGGATGATCTTAAATATATTATATATATATATATATATATATATATATATGTACAAAAAAATGCTTTAATTGTAGAAGTGCTTTTAATTTTAATTCCCTTTCATTTTATTTTCCACCAATCCGGGGTCATGGAGTAAATGGCCTCAGCAGAGAGGCCCAGCCTCCCTCTCTCTAGTCTGAGAAGGTTATCAGCCTTCGAACATCGTAGGATAGTAGCGAACAGAGAAGGGAACTGGAGAAGACTGTTGTTTTATATCAGAATTTCCCAGTCAAATCTTGAACCTAAATACAAGAATTGATGTCAAGATTTAAGAACTGTTGTTCATGAACCCTCTCCATTTAATCCATCAGAGCTGGAGATTGCAAAAAAATTCAAATGTGCAACATTTCTCTACTTGTGAAAAGATGGTGGCGAGTTAAAGATGTTTTCAACAGTTTTTTGAGTAAAATATGCCTTTACAAAGTATTGACTGAAGGAGATCAGTGCAAATGCTTGCCACACTTTTCAGATTTCATAATGAAACCCCGTCACTCTCGTTTTTGGTTGTAGTCCAGCAAAAGGTGAACGAGTTTAATAGGTAGGAATTATGTTACAAGCCAAATCTATTTATTTAAATAACATTAATGTAGAAATCCGGTCTAACCTGTAAAAGCTGCTAACATGGAGATTCTGCATAACAACAAGGAGATAATGCAATTCTCTGGATGGTTTGCTTCACAAATAGAGGGCAAGATTGTCACACATGGTTCACTTTATTATCTTCTTTAAAGATATGACCCATGTATTATGTGAAAACATTTCAGTATTTTACAAAGCATCTGCCAAAGCAATCTGTGGAAGAGGGCACCAGCGCACAGAGCTGACAGGGGAGGAGAGATGGAAACATTTTTGAGATTAGAAAGAAGAACGGCACCAGAGAGATCACAAGCAAGTAAAAAGGAATAAGGAAATATGACATAGTATTTACGGAGTTGGGAATGCAAAATATTCTGCCTTCCTAATCTCTTCTAAACAGCTAAAATATAAGCACTGCTGTTGAAAAGCTTGATATTTGATTTTTAAAGGTATAAATAGTATAACTAAGAATTAAACACCTTCTACATACTAAACCGTAATGAAGACTACGTTCATAATAATAATGCACATCCAGGGGAATTATTTTCACTTTTTCTTTTACAGGAGCAGATCTTTAGATACATCCACTTCCTGACTACCTCTAGATAGTTATGGGTTTAAATATAGACATTAATCACTGACACAGTTGTCTCTGCACTCTAAAAACTCTAAAACTTTGTCTGTGTATGCATACACACTGAGCTCAAGTGTTGCTATACTTCATTTAGGAAGGAGATGTGAAGCATGTCTTTAGAATGCGATTTAAAAATAATGTCATTTGTAAAATTCAGTCACTAAGAAGAATTTGTACATATTAAAAACCTGTTTTATTGTTAAATAAAATGTGTGCAAACTGTAAACGATGTTCAGTGTAGCATATAAAACTGGGTAAACTATTGTATACACACAAATAAAATTTCTTAGGCTGTGGATGCTGCCTCATCCTACCTCTAGGAGTGGTACCAGTATACAAACTGAAAGAGGTCTGTGGTGACCAACTAAAGAAAATTTATGGGTGGTCTGGTAACCGCAACTCTATTCCACCAGTTGTCTCTTCCATTTGCGCAACAGCAGGTGAAAATTATTCACAGTCAGTGTTGATTTCCAAGTTATTTCTGCAACTTATAGTTGCATTTTGCTGTTTAGGCATTCATTTAAATTTTTTACACATTGTATATTGTTTTAATCTCTTTTATTTTTGGATATTAGAGACAATTAGAACGTTTTTTGTGTCACTAAGCCGCTACATACTTTAAAATCATATTAGAAACCCAGATGCTTAATGTGAAAGTGCCGGAGGGTGGAAGGCCATTGTTTTATGGCCGCAGAGTCTGGTGAGGACTCTTCATGGATCACTCAAAAACAGGTTGTGATGGTGGGTGGGGTTCCTTCAAGTTTATTGTTTGCGGTTTCCTGTTCTGATTGTTTTAAACATAGAAAGATGATGGTAAGCTAAGGTTGTAGCCCACTGGGCTCCCGACAGTAGGAAACCCCCCCCTAAAAAAAACAACCAACCCTCGACATTAAACTTAAAGACAATTCGTAACCAAAGGGATTTTTGGTGTTAAATGTTTAAAATAAAGTTAAAAATCAAACTATTACTATGATAAATCAACTAGTGATTAACAAAGCCTAAAGCATTAGGAAGAAACATACAGTAAATATTTTTGGCATCTTATAAATGCAAGATTACCAATCATCAGGCTAAAGTACTCAAAGCAAATAAAGGAGATGAAAGTTGTTGTCTGTCTCATGGAAGTTGCAAATAAAAGAGAATTATGATCTGATGAGAATATCGTGACATAGCTCTGTAATCTCTGGGATTTACTTTGGTGTTCTCCTGATTTCTAAGGTATAAGACTTCTGTATTTTACCGAGATATAAAAATATTACCCCAATGACTTTCTGTCTTCTCACTCAGACATTATACCTAATGTATTTAGTTTTGGATCTTACCCACCCTTTTATTCCCCCAGTAAAGTTTATGTGTTCTTCTCGCAGGCCTTCGTTCAGAGAGCACTGATATCAACACCAAAACAGTTCTCAATTTATCTACGGCACCAGCAACAAGCACCATAGCTATTGTTACAAAATCAACCAAGCCCCAAGTTTCACCCACATTAGCTCTTGACTCATCTACTGTTACATCTAGAACGCCAACGACTGAAGCCACATCTGCATCATCTCCCACTACTGCTACCAAAACAGTAGCAACTACACAGAAGCCAGCCCCGACTCCCTTAACTTTTTTCACAGTTGGAGAAAAGTCAACCACCCCTGCAAAGTCCTTGTTAATACCTTCCAGCACTTCTGGTGACGCCGGTACTCAAACCACTGTAAGCACCACTATGGCGGTCACCTCAACCAAGACGACCAGCCAGACATCGAGGCATTCCGCCGACAGCAGCCAGGAGCTGATCACAACTACTGCTGCTAAACATTCCTCTGAGACACCTTCTGAAGTAACTAAGAACAATGATGTTCAAGACCTAACCACGATCACAGATGCTCCGATAGATGCTCCGACAGCTACTCCATCAGCAACGCCAATCGCCAAGGATACCCAAACACCACCAATTACGACCAAAGAGTACAGACATACAGGTAAAGAATTTTGATTCCCTCAGTTAACTCCAGTAGAACAAATACAGTGACAGGGGTTTAGTCTTGTGTTTTTCATAAAAGACTAAACAACAATTCATCCATTTCATTTGCTGGCTTAGAAAGCAAAAAATCCAGGGTTTGCCTTATAAGCGTTACAGTTGTGTCTGTCCTATCATGAAAACCTTTGCAATGTCATCAGGATTTGTTGATTCCTTATTGTGAGAGGATAGACTAAGATAAACAATGATTGGTATTGGTATGAAGAGACTTTTTTGGACTATTGTTTAGTTAGCTTTAGGTCTGGACTTTGACTGTACTATTGTATTGAAGTGTATATATTGCTTATTACTGTTGTTCTACTAAAAGACCTCAGGTTTAAGATTGCCACATATTAAGTTAGATCCTTCCAAATCAACCATTCCTGCTAAAGAAAGTACAACATCCTGGAATTAGTGCTGGGAGATTGTGCCTTTGTACGTTTTGTCTTTTCTTCTTTTAGAAACAGCATTTCGTTAATATATAACATGTATTTTATTTGCTTTTATTTTTGTTTAGGCAGAGAAGTTGTTATAGCTCAATTGGAAAGTCACTCCACTCTCCAACTGTTGGCCTGGGTTTGAATCCAGGCCTCTGGGTTAAGGTTTTACACCAACGGCATCCAGTAATGGTCCTTAGGTAGATGGCAGATGACAAATCATGCCTGTGATGAGAAGCATCTTTTTAATGAAGATTGAGTTCTTAGGGTAAAGTTAGTTTGAGTCAGTTCATTTTGCATCCAGGTCAGAATGTTCAATTTTGATTTTCTTTGACCACAGATGTAAATTTGAGGTTTACTGCTTATAAGAAAAAAGCTTGGAAGGTTACACATTTATGCAGAACCGGACGCTGCAACTCCACACTAATTGTAAAACCCAACAGTGGTCTGTATGGTTGATGGTATTGGGCAATTCTGATAACTGAACTTTCGGTATTGTATCAGAAGTGAAAAACTTATATCAGTACATCCCTTGTCAAAGTTATGAAATAGATAGTTCTAGGGTGGGTTAGCAGGGTTAACTTTACCGAGACTGATTTCAAAAGCTAGTAGAATGCTTTTTGTCACAAAACATGACGGTTGGGCCAAAGGGTTTGTCTAAATTGGGCTTAGTTGTGAGTGAGTTTGGCTGTTTGTCCTCTGTGTCTATGTTGCTCTTTAATTGAATGGCAAGCAATGACTGTTTAAAGTAGGTCCCAGTGACAGGTGAAAGGATGGACAAGTGAAAAACACGCTTAACTAAACTTAAATCACTTCCTGCTCTCTAAATCTCAAACTGCTAGGCATTCATATTTGAGGGGTATTTCTTTGAAAGAGCTAAATTGTCCTAAAGGTTTCACATGCATTTCACATTTGTTCAGGCTCTTTATTTACTAATCACTGTCACTTCTAATTAAAGGCAAGGCTCCAGAAACGGTGACAAAAACAGAGTTGACTTTAACTGCAACTACAAACCCAAACCAAATCCCAGAGTGGACTTTGACTACGAGCCAAAGCTCTACTGTAAAAGATTCAAATTTCACGTTTAAGGTAAGCCATGCTCCAATAACAAACTCTGACCGTAAACTTACAAACGACTAATTTATTTGACATGTTTCCGTTTTCTTTTGCAGTATTCGCTAAGTGAGTCACCGGTAAGATTTTTTTTACTTTTAGTTGTTGTTTATTTGAGTCTTTAACAATCCCATGAAGGCTGTTTCTATTCATGCAAATAATTAAAAAAAGAGCAGATATATTTATGCCATTGTGCTGTCATGGAAAAGCAGCCCACTCCCTTTCCACTCTTTTTTTTCAAGGGGTCCTTTTTTTTTCTGAGTTGTTTGGCAAAACAATGCTACATTTTGTTTGTGGGACAGCAGTTCAGATTGGCCATTCTATTCCAGACTTTCCTTTCAAACTTCCATTTTTAATGCAGACATATAATCAGGGTATTTAATCACAAGTGTTCGACCCAAATGAGAATAATTCACTGGCACAATCCACTATCTTTAGTGTCTGAACACAATTAATCATGTCTAACTAATTACTTATGGGGAATGAAATACGAACAGTAGTTGTAGAATGGAAGAAATAAACAATATGGTTCTTTAATGTAAATAAATTGAATGAAACTTTTTTTCACTATTCTCACACTTGAAAGAGTTTTAGGGAATGTCTGAGTTGTTCTGTAATTTCACGACTTGTGAGGCATGACATCGCTGGAAAAGGAAGGGAAGCTCATATTTCAATGTTGAACTTAACTGACTTATGTAATTTAACAACCAAAAAATATCATACATTGATCGCATACTATTCAACTATTCAAGAATTATAAAATTATTTAATGTCAAGCCTGTTAAATAAATCATGATTAAACATTTGTAGGATGTTAGCTCTATGTGTATATGAAGTCCATGCATCTATCTTTGTTGTTCTGAAAGAAAAGATGAGAAACACTTTATTCAAGGGAAATTACAGAAAAACATCATTGTTTCTCTCATTTCCTTTTATTATGAACACATTCTTTAATACAAAACAGTTCAAGCTAAGTCAGACTGAATGGAGAGAATCTGTGAACATCCAATGTTTTCCAAAGGACATTCAGACTGAACTCATCCAGAATTATAAAGAACCAGGGGCGAGGCTAGGGGTCAGCCCAGGTGGGCCAAGCCATCCATGTAGTACCAGACCAAACAGTTTCACCAAAACATTATTTCTTATATATAAATAAACAAAATAACATTTCAACTAACCGCTGATGATTGGAGGAAGCTCTTCGGCCTTTTGCAAAACTTGCTTTCATTGGCTAATTTGAATAACGAATGCCTTGTGATCCCAAGCTGGAGCTGTCTGTGCTGTTTCACTAATACGATTTATATTTATTTATGTTTTTGTGTTTGAAAATAATTTTTTAAAGCCACTCTAAAACATTTTATCTGGCCTGGATGTTTTCGTTCTAGCCTGTTTCTGTAGATAGACACACACCTTTTGAAGCAACATTTAAACTCATTAATAAACTTCCTTTCAACTATATCTAGTTCAGCATTTCAGTTCTATCAAATAATTCAGCACGATCAAGTTTGGAAAACGCCTGGCAAAGAGCCAGTTATTTGGTTCAGGTGGGTTGCATCAAAAATCTGCGGGACAGAAGCTCTCTCGGACCAGGGTTAGAGACCCCTGATCCAGTTGGTCCACCCGTTTTTAATAGACCTTCCATTGAAAGAGACTTCTCATCTATATTTCAATTGGACACACAGATGGATTATTTTTTATAAATTATGTACTCCTTCATACTGGATTTTATTTAGGTCGGGATAGACTGTTGTGCAGCCATGGTGTTGTTGCAACTCTGGCTTCGTTATGTAAGGAGTTCTTTTTGGCGCCAGGAATGCTAAACCTCTTGACAGAAACCCTGTGAAGAGGCCACAACCTGTAAATGCTTTTAGCTCAATTGTTGCTATTTATGCTAGAGTTCATAGGTAATAATGTGTGTATATATGTTTAGTTGGGACCACCTCTCAATAATGCCCAGAACTCAAAATCAGTCTTTCTTTTGGTCATAGTGAGAAAGCAAACTGGCATTGTGAAGGATGTTCTCCCAGCTTGGAGGTAACCCTAACCTCTAGTCCAGAGGGGTATCAACTCTCTGTGTCGAATAGAGCAGGAAGCAGTAAAGCTATAAAAAGAATCAGGATATCAACAACACAGTAGAAAAAACTTCTCAGTGGAAACCTTTCCTGTCTGTCTCTAGTTTCCCTTGTTACCACATCTTATTTATATTCTCAGCCATCTCTTTGCTTGCCAACGTACCCCTGATCTTCACTAATAGAAACAATCCAAACACCACGGGACAGGAAGATCTAACCTCTGTTATCGCCTCTGACCACCAACTCCCGCCTCTGTTTCTCAATGGTTTTGTGCCTTTATTACAAACACATGTGTCTTTTCACTTACAGTCAAATAAAGATCCAATACAAAATAATATGGCGACCTTGTGCAAGAGTTTCATGACCGACCACAGTCAAGTATCCTGCACCCTGGTTCTGCACAACAACGAACCCGACTTTAACAGTTTGACGATAAAAAGTACAACAGCCTCTACTTTTTTACAGAGTCACATGTCTGATTAAACAAGTTTAAGTTAATCTCTGGCCAATTCATCTTGCAGTCGACCCCAAACTTGTAAAGGAGCAATATTCAAAAATCATTGCCAAACAAGAAACTGCCCTAGTAAGTATTGTGTCAAAAACCATACAGTCCAGGTCTTGTGTCCCAGAACTGAAGGTGAACCCCTTGTTTTGTTCATTTGAAGAAACAGACAGACAACAAAACTCTGATAGCCATTCTGGCCTCGTGTGGAGCCCTGCTCATCATGATCATCATCCTTGGCGTCTGTGTGTCCCACCGCCGCAAGCCGTACAACGAAAACCAGGTGGGCATTAACTTTCATGGTGTCATTTATTTAACATAAAAAAAGATCTAAGTTCAAATTTTGTACCACAAACATGTAAATGTGAAGTGGTACGACAATAAAAACCCTTAAATCCTTGAATCCTTGTCATCTTAGAAAAACTCGTAGCTACACAATTAAGTGCAAGTAATTGTTCTGGTTTTAACTTGAATGTGTTTGAGAGTCTGTGGAGGAACCTGAAGATTAGGAGGATTGCAAAGACGACTTTCATTCTGGAAAACTTAGGTCTCATTGCCACAGATAAATATTCTAAATACCAGTATCAATTTTGTTCAACGGACTCAAAAATAGTTATTATAAGACTGGTTTAATTGATGGAATTCCAATGAATATTGTGTAGCTAAAAACACATCTTATTAAATTCACTTTAGCATCAAGAGAAGGTCATTTCATCAGTGAACACGCTTATTGGGTGAATTGTTTGTTACTCTGGGAAATCCTCATTATGTGAAATTGCATCACTTTGTAACGTCGGTTAAATGTAAATCAATCAACCTGTTTATTAAATTGACTTGAATTATGTATTTGCCAAAGAGAAATGAAGAATAATGGCCTGGATTAGTAAATGGTTGTTTAATTCCATTAATAAATTGTATCTTAGACTCATAACATAAAGACCTTTCCTATTTTGGTGTCCGATCGAAATGCATGCAGGCGTCTAGTGTTTTGTTTTTTTGCCAAAAAGGACTTACATCAGTTTCGTTACTGAAAAAGTTACTACATTCTCAGAGATTTTGTCTTTTCCGCTGTATAGCAACACCTGACCGAGGAGCTGCATACAGTGGAGAACGGTTACCATGACAACCCCACGCTGGAGGTGATGGAGGTGCAGCCAGAGATGCAGGAGAAGAAGATGGCACTAAACGGGGAATTTGGTGACAGCTGGATCGTCCCCATCGACAACCTGATGAAGGAGGACATTCCCGACGAAGAGGACACGCACCTTTAAAGAGGAGGCCGCTGGACCCTCCCGACTTTCATTGTCTTTAGGAAATATATCACACAGAACAGAGATTCCAATCTGTACTGTATGATGTGTCTTTGCTGTTGTTTTGGAGCACTGATAAAATCAAACATATTGGACTGAATTTAAAAAAACTAAAAAAAGAATCACTGATGAAGGAATTTGACAGCATTTCTCCCAAAATTTGCTGTGGTGGAACACCTGCTCCCTCAGCCCAACCCATTAGTGGAACTTCCACATGGAATCACCCCTTTGCAGCTGTATGGTGATTGAAGAGGTGCAA
Organism: Orestias chungarensis; assembly: GCA_032876305.1. NCBI lineage: Eukaryota > Metazoa > Chordata > Actinopteri > Cyprinodontiformes > Cyprinodontidae > Orestias > Orestias chungarensis. The sequence goes on along the minus strand of JAVLVB010000221.1, from coordinate 281,988 downwards.
CTGTTTCGTCAGATATCAGTAAGGTTCTTACATACAATTATGTTTCGAAAACCCTTTTTTGAACTAGGACAGAAATTGAGGTGAAAATGCCTCCGTCTACTACTCTCAGCAGACACTATGGGGGTCTGCTCAACAGCATAGTAGTAAATGTATTCACACTGCAACACTTGACATCCCATATGTCTAAGAAGTCATACAAAAACAGAAATTATTTGTCACACATAAAATGGTCCAACAGGGTTTAGTTTACGGTTTTTATACCTGAGTTAACCTGGTAATGGCTCCCAGTTAAGACGGGACTCCACATGTCATCATTTCAGTCAAGTGTGTTTCTAATATTGTGGGCGACTCCAGAGTTTCTAGCTCAGGCGACCTCAGGATACTTGAAAGCATTCTGGTTGTTAGAGAAACTCTGAAGAGGTACATAAGAGTACTAACATTGTAATGGCCCGTCCTGGAGAGGCTGGGTCAGCATGGCAGTTTGTTGAGTTTCTGGGATTACTGACGAGACCACAAATTGATTTTATCCTGCTAGCTCCTGATTTATAAAAAAAAATTTTCTTAAAATATTAAGAATTCTTAATATATCATTGCATGTTTAGAACTTGCTATACAAATACTGTCCTATACTATAGGCGTACATGTGAGGCTGCTACAGACTCAAACTCTTTGTAATATACTACTCAACTTTTGTATTATGTGATTACTTTGTTTTATCAGATGATTTGGATTATTCATTGAAAAGTTGAAGGGATTCAAATCCTTAACTCTCTTACAATCAGAACTCGTTCAAGCTGGACGTTCAGGGGATGGTTTTGTAACAGCGAACCTGACAGAATTGTCCCTCACACAGAACGGTGGCTCAGTATTCATCCCAGAAACATTGAGTCCTCGAGGTTTGAAACCAAAGAAAAGGGTTTTTTGACCTGATTTCTGTGAACATACTTTGCCTTGTGCAGAATTTCTTGTGACATTTGCATTAGACCAGCTTAAATATTGTTCTCCCACTGCAACCTTTTAAGAAGATTTCAGTTTTTTGAAGCTGCTCAGACAATACTACTACACTACTTAAAAGGTTTCCAGGTTATGACCACATGGAGCCATCTGGTATTTACCTGGAACAACATTCTGCACTTTTGAGGAACCAGGGTATAAATTAAAATTAAAATTAAAAATATTTGAGATTATCTGGTGTGGAAACCATGTCGTTGTTGCATCAATTGGGTATTTAATTCAAAATTAATCAAATTTCTATATGTTTTTATCAGTATCACGGATCTTTTCTGCCATTCTGGAGAGATGATCGTCTCATGTAAAACAAACTGAAATGAGGTAGTTTTTTCAGGATTGACTATCCGTGAAGTGATCAAATATATAGTAACTAATCAAATTATTATTGAATTATTACTATCATTTTGCTGCTGGTCAACTATTTGTATTCCAGGATGGTTTACCAGGAAATCCCTCCTCCTGATTGCCAAAGAGTTTAATTTTTAATGGAAATACCAGGAGCTGCACAGTATGAATGGAATATCAGTGGTAAAACCTGCATACAACTATTTGATAGATTATACTGTATTTCCAATGCAAGGATTTTTACCCCTTGCAGGCTGGTAATACATCTAGTCAGTCAAAAGGCATTTGACAACACATTATGCCAACATCTGATTTAGATTTTTAAGCAGGAGAATTAAAATTCACAAAGAAGGATGGATTAAAAAGAACAAGTAATGAAAATGCTGGAATATTCTAACGTCAATATTCAACTGTAACAATTCATATCGTACTGATATTGTGCCAAATGGTTAGAAAATCTGATCCCAAGACAAAACTGACGAGTTGTAAAAGTAATTGATTTCATTTAAACTGGAGTTGAAGGAGTTCTCACTTGCTGATGATTCGACTGCTCTCCACTCTACAGCTTAAAAAGAAATATACCCTACTCACAAAAAGTTAGGGATATTTGGCTGTCGAGTTGACTTTCAGGATGAGCCCAAAATGCATTCAAACCTTAACAGGTGAACTTAATGTGACCTTCTCTAAGCTTTTGAATGCACCTGTCCAACTGTTAAATGTCTCAATACTTTTTGTACATGGTTCAATTACCGCTGGTGTTTAAACAGTCGTCCTCATCACGCTGTTCACATTGAGACATCATGAGCCCAAGACGACACCTAACAATGGATCAACAGTACCTGGCCATTGCAATGCTTCAAACAGGACGGAGTGTCATCAGCAGGTTGCAACAGAGATACTGAGAGACTGGAAGAGTTACAGAAAGGCGTAGAAGTGGACGTCCTTTGGCCTCATCCCATGCTGATGACCGCTACATTGTGAACAATGCCCTGAGAAACCGGATGATGAATGCCACTCAACTCCAGGCATGTTTAAGGGAGGTGAGAGGCACCCAAGTGTCACGTCAGACCATTGGAAACCGTTAACATCAGAGTGGTCTGCGTGCTAGACGACCTGCAAGGGTACCTGACCACACCAGCAGCCACAGGCGTCATCGTCTTGCATGGGCCAGGGAGCATTTACGCTGGACGAGGGACCAGTGGGCCTCAGTGCTGTTCTCTGATGAAAGTCGATTCACGTTGAGCAGAAATGATGGCCGCCAACGATGTTAGAGACGTCAAGGACAGTGCTATGCATCAGCCAACCGAAAGCCAAATACCTCTAACTTTTTGTGAGTAATGTATATTTTGCCACTAAAAGCTCTTATAAGCAAACCAGCGCATTGCTGAGATTTTTTCCTTTCAAAAGATCAAAACATACAATTTAGAGATGATCATAAAGAAAAAAATATTACCTAATCCAAACATTTTTAACTTCAATTTCAACCAATCAAGAACATAAAATATATTTACTTTGTGTTGATGAATATATACGAGAAAATCAAGTCACTTTGAGCTCTCCAGTCTAACACCCCCCCCTAAAAAATATTCCGGTTTGTGTGTAAATGTTCACTTTTATTATAGCTGTGTCACTTTCACTAGAGTATGTTATCACTGTTTTGATGTATTTATGGTTCGTTTGCTGCTGAAGGCGAACAACAGGGGTCTGACACACTGGAAACTGTAAATTGTTGATGGCTGTGACCGTCGTTATCTTGTATCCATTACATTTTACAAATAAAAGCATTTTTCCTGTTGCTTTGTGCTGTCCGTCTTTAAACACACCAGATTAGTCCCAATAACTAACAAACAAAAACCACAGAAACAGCACTTGAGAAAACTTCAACAAAATACAATCTTTATTTGGTATATACATTACATACAATGCAATACTACAAGGCGTTCTACACATCTGTGTGTACACAGAGTGGTGCTGATAGATCTGACACCCACACAGGGCTTAGGAGACGGGCAACAGTGATAAATGGTAATAAGTTATGACACAGCAAAGGTTGCAGGATCATCTCCACAAACATATTCAGAAAGAAAACAAAACATTTGGCATCATTTGGAACAATATGAATCAGAATGAAGATAAAGTGAAGAGCCTAATGAGAATACCTTCAACAGTTTCTTTAAGTTGTTGAATTCGACTCATATTGTCGTCTTTCACAGTCCACTTATAGTTCATCTTAAGAATTGTGGCTCGCACTGAAAGGTGATTTTATTTTAGTAATTCTACTAAGGAGCCAGATAAGGAGCTATTTTAACAACTATGCATCATGTTAACCTTATTTAAAGGGGGAAAAAACGTAAAAAATACCAGAAATAAATGCAAGTCCAGGTGAGAGAAAAAAAAAGGGTAACCCTTAACTGAACAAAAAAGCTCCCCAGTGTTCACTTTCCTTACTGGAAAAGCTTAAAATGTCACATAGATTTCAACTTGAAAGCTACTTTCAAAGAGGGGAGACAGCAGTAGCATCATCCAATCCAAGACAAACAAGTGGGCAGAGGAAGTGAGCCTCCGCGGCTGAAGTCTTTTGATTGATTGATAGTTGTTTGTCTTCTTCTACGCTCCCAGAAAGTTTGCTAATGATGGAAAGAACGGCTGCACATTTAATAATTAAAAATGTCACTAATTTGCTACATACGAAGCTTTTACATTCAGATGTTTTGACTGTGGTAGTCATTCACGTCCATGTGAAAAGATTGCAATCATAACACTTAGTTTTGGCATCTGCTGAAAACACGAGCAGTTTCTCCCACCGATCTAAAACGATCACGCCAATCTACAGCTGGAATTAGGGAAGCTGTGGCGCCATCTTTCTGTAGTACAGGAGAAAGATTACGTTTGTAATAATCCTGGATTCGCCTTCATGTTCCACTCAGCGGATGAGAACGCACACATTTATTCCATCTGTGATGAAGGCCAATAGCGATGCTCCAAACGGGGCCGCTGCTGGAGAATTTAGTGTAATTGAACAAAACTGTTTGCATTACTGTGTGCTGAGCTGTAGAGCACCAATAATCCCAGACTTAGAGTTCTGCAGAGTATTGTAGTGCAGCAAGCAAGTCTCTATAGATGCCGTTTTAGTCAACCCTCTTTAAACAGCCAACCAGCATTTCTGATCTGGTTGGTGTTTACAAACACAGCTGAACAAATAAACAAACAAAGTTGCACTTGGCTTCTGGAACAGGATTTATAAACACCAGCAGGGAGAAAAACTAAAATCTGTATTTATAAAGTCAGGAAAGCAGCAACCAAGAACTCAATTCTGTGAGGCATCTCGATTTGCCACTGATAAGAGAGCAGGTGTGATAAAAAAAAAAAAAAAGAGATGGCGATGGAACCATTTCAGAAAGTGGCTTCATGAGGGCCAAAAAAAAAAGGTTGGAGTTGAGGTTTGGGTTGATTTTAATCAAATTAAGCTATTAGATTTTTTTGTGGCGGATTTGCTTCAGGCCTTAATTAGTTTACGCCGCTCCTCTCCTATGTTGACATATAATTACCTTTTCTAAACTGTAGTTTTAGTTCAAGAGAACATCTGTTATTTGGTGGTTTTGTTGATTTTAGATCAACATTGGATTTAACCAGGTAAGCACGATATGACGATATCGTGCTTATGTCCGATATTTAACAATGCTAGAAATTGTTTCTTATCCTGACAGCGTCACAAAACGACCACAGCACTGACATTGATCCTCTGCTGCATCAGGAGGCCAAACTAAAGTCTCATGACACAAACTTAAATCGCAGAATGACATCATCCATAAATATAGTTTAGATGTTAAAGAAGAAATGTATTTATTTATAGTTACCGGTTTTAGTTTTAAGGTAAATTTCTACTTTGATTGTAGTAAACTAAAATGCAAATGTTTCCTATTTTGTTTCAGGAAACTACAAATATTTGCCTCAAGTTGTTTCTCATCAAAATCTTTCATTTATTTAATGTTAAATGTTATGTTTCAACTGGATTTACTTAGATTGATTACAAGTAAATGTCATTTATTACCATCCAAACATTCAGGTTTTTCTCATCAATTCAAATTTCCCGTATTTGTTCAGCCCTAAAGAGGTTTTATTTATGAAGGAAACGTTAAATATAAAAGAGGAAACAAATGTGGTGCAGGTTAAATACCAGAGCATGTTGCCTTTATGGACCCAACATTGAGCATTGTTTAGTCTATGGTGTTTGTTGATGCGTCGTGCAGAACTAAGACGGTGGAAGTTCTTAGTTTTGATGCGTTTTACGAACATGGAAACGGAAATCTTTAGATATTTATTGTAAAAGCCTTTTAGCTGATTCACTGCATCGTGAAAAATTCATTTGTGCGTATTCTTTACAAATTCATAATCAATGCTCTGAAAGAAGAATCAATTATATTGAATATCTTATAGAGGAACTAACAATGGTTTACATGTAGACCCAGAACATTTAAGGAGGGAAACATTCCAGATGCGTTACATCCAAGAAAATATTCCGGATTTATATTTACATATTTTACACATAATTTCAGTAATTATAATCCATTTACAGATAATTAAAGAATTTAAACTCGTCTTGTATTAGTCAAGACCCAAAAGCAGTTTTAGATGTGTCTTCCAACATACATATATATTAAACTTTTCTCTCATAGCAATCACTAAAACTACTAAACTTGTAAACCACTTTTTTGCTGCAGTTTTGTGGCGGACGCTGAGAAAAGGGGGCATGAATTCCAAGCAAAACTGAGGAGTTCAGATGAGAAGCACAGAGGGTGGAAAACAGTTTTTTTTCTGGCGTAAACTCAACAGGAAAAATGATCTGGGTAAACTAGACCAAAAAACAAAATAAATCCTAAACACCTGTGACTGTGTGGGTTCTTTTAGCTGAGCAGAACCAAAGAAAAACACCAG
>JAVLVB010000221.1:240178-275597 GCA_032876305.1 Orestias chungarensis | reverse complement strand
GGGTTGCTAGAGGGTGATCAGGTCCACCAGGTTGCCTTTGGGTGGGGTCATGCTGTCGGGGAAGAAATTGACGAGCGTGTCAAAGAGCTGAGTTCGCTGAGCATATGTCTGGTCCACGTCTGAGAAGCCTGAGAGAAGAACGGAGCAAAAATCCAGTGAGGACGTCATATTCTCCTTATAAAGCTCAGAACTGATTAAAATAAGCTGCTATTTTAATCAGCCCTGTATGCGAACAGAAACACTACTTCCTCTTGTTGCTTAGATATTTATAGTTTAAAAGTCATCTCTGAATGAGGAACACAGTTTAGGCAGACTGAATATAACAAGCATCCCTATCCCAGATGCGTACTGTAATCAGGGTCTTACCAAGAGGGATGAAGTCAGAACCGGACTTAAAGAGAGCCGTTGGTAGGAGCTGGAACTGAAACACAGCAAAAACATCACTACGGTTCACCAGCAGGGATGATGGAAACAGCTCATGTAGGCGGAGCTTCTGCTACCCCGTTTAAAACAAACTAAGAAGTAAATAAAACGCATTTGATCATTTTTCTTTTGTATGAATGATCTAATGGGACAAACAGTGGGAGAAAAGTCAAACCAATTCAGACAGTTTTAGAAATGTATTCATCTATAATTATTATGATGTAGAGATGAAACAACTAATCGACTTAATTAAAATAGATTATTAAAGTAGTTGAGAACTAATTCATCGAGTAGCTCGTTTATAATCACGTTTTACGTTGGTAAAAGTGGTCTATTTATAACGCAATCTCCTATATCTGCGGGCAATAGGTGGCAGTAATTAGCTACCCAACGCTGTGATCTACCAGTGGAGCAGTAGAAGAAGAAATCAGCCAATCGTTAGCCTTGTTTTTCTAGTGTTCGGCTCAGGTGGCATAAACACATTTGCCTTCAGAAAGATGGGGGAGCAGGAAAATGTAGGAAAATCTTCTTTAAGTGAACATCTGAGACGAAAACTTGTCGGAGTTGAAGCAGGAGAGGAACAACCAGCGCGGTAAAATAACCTAAGAAAATAAACGCGCTAAATACTGTTAATATATTCCGTATATAGTAATTTAGTTTGTGTGCGTCATTTAGTTTTTCTCCTGCAAAAAAACGAGCCACAATAAATGAATAAATGTAGAATAAGATGCTCCGCCCACTTGTACAAAATAAACTCTGTTCCTAACATTCTGGTAGAGACACAAGTTCATATTCTTTATAAAAATAATAAGTCAGCCTCCTGCTGAACATTCATATTAAACACTAAATAAAATATGAATTTAAATGTAGAGAATAACAAGGGCTGAGACTTTTGTTATCTTCAGTGGGAAAGTAAAAGCTAAATAAGATTACTAATAAAAAGTGATTAATCGATTAATTGATTTTGAAAATAATTGTTAGTTGCAGCCCTATAATGATGATTATTGCAATTCTATTGACAAGAAATATATCACACCGACTCACTGTGGTACCAACATATTTATAACACCTTGTATGTAAGCATGCTGGTACCTCTTTAGTCTCATCAGGGTCCGTGTGGTCCACAGTGAGCGACAGGTCGTTCTGTAGGTACTTCAGAGCCATCAGTGGTTCTGACTGGGCTTTCTCCTCAAACCTATAAAACACAGCTACGGTTAAACCCCACCCCAAAAAAAACACTCCTCGCTTTTACAGATTATAACCACTAGATGGCAACAGAACCAACTTTATGGTACAACTTCATCTACTAAACAGTTCCAATAAATGTTTTTAAACTATTTGTCGGATTAGAGAAGATGAACGTCTAAAGGCAACAAATAAACAGATACTAAGAGATTCATCCGCTCACCTGTATTTCCTGATGAGGTATCTGCAGTGGCGCAGCAGGTACTCCTTGGAGGGCCGGCAGAGTTTGAGCGACCAGAAGTCATCCAGGCGCATTTTAGGAGAACACGACTTTCCTGGGTTTCCACCAAACAAGTAATGCACCTGGAGATTTGAGGAAAACATGACTGTAAAAAACGATTTCTATCACTGAGGGAAGACAAACCTACACTAGAGTATTCATTTAACAATTTAAACGCTAAAAAACTGTGTTCATTTTTATCTGAAACAGTAGATGGCATTAGGGACCTTAGCTTAACGAGCCTGCTAAGCAGCGCAAAGAGACATTATAAGTTAGTCAGTAATAGTAATGCATTAACCTTAGTAGAAACACATGTCACCCATGCGGTTCATAAACAAATCCATATCAATTATTGGTTATTAAGAATACTGACACATTTAGGAAATACCAAGACATATTAAAGAAAATGGATTTATTACTGCTGGATAATTGGTGTACATTTTAAAAACAGGATAATTTACAGTTAATCATAAATCAATCTTTCCCTAAAACTGTAAAAAAAAAAAAAAAATCCATTTTAAAAATAAGGAAAAGTTTTTTTCTCTCCAAAAAATAGAAAAACCATTACATCACATTCATTAAGTCGTAAAGTTCAGCCGTTAGTCAGGGAGCTGAATAAAAACAACACCAGCGTTCCTCCGTGGACATTTGCTGTAGCTGTGTTTTAATTTATAAAATAAACCTCACAATAAAATAACCCTCACAACAATAACGATTTCTGAGCTCTCTGTGATTAAGACGTAGGAAAATGGATTTCGACCTCTGGTGGAGTGATTTGAGCTCGTCTGGGTTTATTAATTTCCCGTTTCAAGTTGAAAATCACTATCTATCATTTTGAATATGTGTAAATGGACAGAAATGATGTTTCCAAAAATGTAAGGGGTCAGACGGAGTAAAGTGTAAACACCTATACACACCTATAACAATTATGGTAGTGCAGAATAAACTAAACCCTTTTATTTACTTCCCGTTTCATTTATATTTGACTTACTTTCTGTAACCTGTTTGTTCTTCTAAGTTTATTCTTATGGAAATATTTACTGGGTTTTATTGTTGTTTCTTTTATGCTTTAACATGTGTGTATATGTTGTGTTCATTGTTGTTGTAAAATGAGGAATAAATCATTAAAAGATTAATAGTAAACCAGTAAAGGTCTATGTAGAACTCTTTTTCAGCAGTTTTATATTAACTTTTTCAGGTATATTTCTATTCAACAGCAGCTTGTTGTGAATAATATTAAACATAAGCAGAATAATATACCAGCAATTCAAGTAGAGAAAAAGAGAAAAAGCAGAGTTTTTGCCATTCTCACAGTAAAAGATTTGTTTTAATCAACACTGTTTGGGATTTGGACGTGCAAGCTGTGCATCACAGTGCGGGGTAGAAGTGCTACCTTGTGCATTTCATCGTAGACCAGCTGGTGAGCAAAGCGTGGACACGGCTCCTCCTCCTGCAGCGTCTTACTTGTGTTCTCTTTTACAGCCTGGTCGTTTTTATACACACATGACCTGACACACACACATAGATGAACAAAAATAAGAGTTGTGGCGTAAAACAAACTACACTTCCCTATAAATGTGTCATTTTAATAAACATTAAAAAAAGGAACAACTATCATTTGAGACAGGACAAGATTTGCGTCCTGGTTACCATTAGATCCAGTTTAAGGGATCACCTTGGAACAAAGGTTTTCCTACACAATTCACATGTAATGTGATCAAAATGTTTCCTGGTGGTTGAGGATCTTAACCTACGTAAGGTCATGAAAAATAAGTTTGTTTGCGCTGTTGCGCACAAAAGCTTTTGAGGTGTGATCCCGGCTACAGAGAAGCCTGTTGAATAACTTCCTGCGCGTGTTGTTGTGGTTACGGTCACAGAAACATGACTAGATAACAAAAAGGGAAAAAAAGCCCGGCTTGTGTTTCTGGGGTCCTACCAGTTGTTGCGGGCGATGTCGTAGATCCAGAACGAGTTGCGCACGTTTTCCTCCCGTTTGTCCTTGTCCTTGCTCAGCCCTGACAGGACGTGGATCTCGTTGAGCTCTGGGTCGATGGTGGCTCTCTGGGTGAAGCCAGTCATTGGAACTGGGAAAACAGAGAATTCGATGTTTTTAACTCAAATTGAAAAACAGTTCATTCATCCCAAAGGGAAATGACGTATAACTCCTTATTTAGGTGATTTGTCAGTTTGTTCAATGTTACGTGTCCACTTCAGTCTGTCGTCCAGGTGAACACAGAGTTAATATGTTCCTCCAACACATCCTCTTCTTCCATAATTAATAAAAAAGTGCTTGACCGGCCCGTTTTATTTTAATCATACAATCCTTTACTTTGTTCACATTTAAAATGATTATCTACACAACATGTCACAAAACAGTCCAAAAGCTCTCTGTACTCTTCTTGTGCATTTTCGATAAACCCAATGACTGCAGAGTCATCCAAGTATTTCTGCAGACAACAGGACAACCACATGTGCTGGAAGTCAGAGGTGTACAGAGTGAAAAGAAGTGGGGGACAGCAGCGTTCCCTGTGGTACGCCTGACCTCCTGGTGAGACACACAATCCTTCAGTTTTATAGAGTGTGTCTGGTGGTAAGGCACTGATTGATCCAGGCGATTGTCGAAGCCTCCAGCTGTGTTTTTGAAAAATAAAGTCTGTTGGTCTATGATGGTGTCTGAAACTCAATCATTAGCAAACTCAAAATAGGACAGGAGAACAAATAATGAAGAGATAAAAACGTGTCTTGCAGATAGAGATCTTGATTGATGTTAATGGGTGATCTCCTGGAGGAAGAAGAACCCAGTTCCAAGTGGTTAGTGGCACATTAAAGCTTTTTCTCCAGTGCCTGTGTTTAGCACCATTTATTCTCCATATAGTCGCTGACCGGCATCCCTGTTTCTGCTGAGGAAATGCATCCCCACAGCCTAATAGAGCCTCCACCATGGGTAATAGAGGGTTTGTAACCACTCTTCAATTAAGGCCAAATTTAGGAAATGCATTAATTCCAGCTGTCTTGTCAACATGTTCTCCATTTATTTTGAAGTTGTTGCCGTTTGTGCATGTCCTTAAGATGTTGGTGTTGACCGTGTCGTATTTGTTCAGTCTTGTGACAAGCACCCAACATGGGCCTAAAAATACAGTGTCAATTTCCAGGTTTCAGTTAATAGTGAATATTTTAAACATTTATCCCTTTAGATGAAGGAGATCAGGAGAAGTTAGCTGTTCTGTTGGCTCCCAACTAGCAGCTGATGAATGGATTTAGGACTGGATTATGATGAGCTCAGTCTGACTTTAATCAACTACACTGCAACAACAGCAGCTTGTGTACAAAACTGAAATAAACATTAAACTTGTAACATACCCATCCCAGAATCCTTCTTGGTACCATCAGATATGATCTCTACATGATCTCCGTCCACATCGTAGCTGAAGAAATCATTCAGGTACGTCTTCGACCTCTGACCCCCAAACACATATAGACAGCGATTTCTCTGTTGATGTGGACAGAAATTAGCTTTAGAATCTAGTTCAGAGATGAGGTTAAAGCCTAACCCTCATCGGGTCAGAAGTTGAGACTTACGGTGTGGAAGAGCATGCAGTGTCCGATGCGGGACTGAATGTCCTCGGGCCCGGCATTGCACGAGTCCTCCCGTAGGAGGCTCCACGTCCCTGCTTGGCAGTGATACGCGTACAGGCCACTGAACTGCGGCTCCGACGTCCGGCTGTCCTCCACGCTGCCGTTACACGTCAGGATGCGGCCGCCAAACGTGTAGATCATGTGCTTCTCTGAGTCCATGCACATCTGCAGCGACGGCAGCGGGAGGAGAGGAGGAAAAGAACAGATTTAGGCGTGGTACTGTGTACATTTAAAAACATGTTTTAACATCAACTGTGTTCTATTCAAAACAGTCCGTGATCAATAAGTAGATCAGCTACGACGGTTTTCTGGCCTTTTACCTGGTGGTCAAACACCAACTTTGGCCCTCCGTCCGCCGACGTGTCCTCGCTGAGTAGCGTCCAGGTGTTGGCGTTGATGTCGTAACGGTAGAAGTCACTCTTCAAGGACTTGCTGTTCCTGACGCTGGAGTCCAGGTAGCGGCCGAGCGTGTAGATCTGCCGCCGCTGCGAGTCGATGCACATCTTGTGGCAGGAGCGGGCGCTCGGGCCATTCTGATGGGCAGAAAGCAGGCGGACTTACAGGAGCTGCGGCGGACGACGAGTCGCTTGTGTTGGCGGAACGGTCCTCACCTCTTTCTCCGTGTCCCTGGAGATACACGCCCACTGGTTCTCCTGCACACTGTAGGCCCAGAAGTCTGCCAGGTCCTGTGTGCCATCCCAGCCACCGAACAGGTACACCGTCTCTACAGGGCAGAACATCTCATCAGCAAGAATTCTGCTATCAACCACATTTAAGAGCTGTTTTGTTGTTTTGAAAAGTTTTCAGTGGATATATTAAAGCTAAGGGGAAACAACAGTAGCAAAATAGGAGAAGAAACTTTTCCTGTAACAGTTTCTGATGCATTTGAGGTTCTCTTATATTAAAGCGATTATACTAAAACATAGGAGGGGAAATTTGAAATCGCTTTAGTTTAAATTAGGTTACACCAACAAATATAATAAGATTCTTTTTTCCACTTGTCATTTCATGGATCAGCTCCAGCGCATAAATCTGTGTTTGAACATTCGGCCGCCCTTCCCTGAGCGCACTGGTTACGAAAACAGACAAAACAGCTTAAAAGAACGAGCATAAACTACAACATTTTTGCTTGTCATTTTAAACAGATGAGACTGATGAGGTTTCTACGGAGACGCCTCGACTTGAATGTCCTGGGTCAAGCAGGACGTCACTGACCAGCTATTCTAGAGCAAAGGGCAAAAACGAATCATCCACATTCAAACAGAGCCGACCTGGTTCAGTTACATCCAGAGAGAACAGAAAAGCATGAGAAGGAGGTGTTACTTCAAACAGCTTTGAGAGCTTAAAGGTGCAGCCCAACAATTTACCACACTAAACTCTGAACAATATTTAATTAATTTACATTTCTTTTGTTTTTTGTGGAAAATCTGAATATTTGAATTAAAATTTAAACAACAATGGATACAAACATAGTTATGGTCTTAAAAATAAAATAGGAAAGAAAAAAATCATAGGCTAGTTAGACTAAAAAGGTACAATAGGTAAAATTTGAAAAGTAGACAATAAAAGCCAAAAACTCACAGTTAGGGTTATTAGTTAAAACAGAAAAACAACGCAGCCCTGAAGAGTATATTATCTCTGATGACAAAAAGTTGTACATTTGAAAGTAAGTCAATATTTTCCATGAATAAAAGGGAATAAAATTACTATGTTGATACAGGAAAAAAGCCTGGACTGATCAGTTGGAAATTTGGAACATATTTAGATCCTCGTCATATATATTTATCACTTTTAATACTTTTTTTGTGCAGCTTTCAACTTAAGTTTTAGCAACTTCTGAGCTTTTTCATACAAAAGTATAACATTACGTCAGAGAACATCCAAAAAATGTAGCGTTTTGTTGGAAACGAATGACAATGCAACATCACGAAAAAAGCTTTTTCCCCCCTGCAAAATATGTTTAATTTAATTTATTAAAAAAATACATATTTATGCTTAAATAATTTGAAATAAGGTCATAATTTATTTCTATTTTGTTGTTTTGGATGGGGATGCGGATCTCCAATAGCAGTCCGGCTTGCAGCAAACTGAAGCCTCTGACTGAAGACTGTTGTTGTATGACGGTCTCATTACTGTTACTACATGCCAACAGCTCAGTTTCCATTTGCTTTTGCCACTCCTCCCTAAATCTGTAACTGTTTGATTAAAAAGACGGAGACTAGAGACAGAGGGGATGTGATCCTTGACCAAACTTCTTTCTAGTACGCTAAGAAGGCCAATGGCTTAGGAAAATAAATGGTAAAGAAAAAAAAGGAACATAAAACAAACAGATCAGAACTAATGTAACAAAGCTACTTCAACATTTTTGTCCACCTGGAGCTTTCCATGAGACTCTTGTTAAGATATATTAGAAAGCAATAAAAGGACTCAAAACAATCATTAATAATATGAATATTGTGAGCACAGATGTTGCAATGATTATATATCATGTAGTCCCAACATTAATGACTATTTTGTTCTAAAAGTACATTTATTTACGGCCGTTGTTCAAAGTAATGGCCGTGAAAAACCAACATCGGGCAGTAGTGCTGAAACTACTAATCAATTTAATCTATTGAAATAGATAAAAATAGTTGGATACAAATTCAGTTGTCGATTAGTTGCTTTATAAGCACATTTTACCAAAAGGTGTCTATTTTTAAACACAATATGTTAAATCTGGTATGTGCTCTAGTAATGAGCTACCTAATGCTGTTATCTACTGGTGCAGCAGTAGAAGAAGAAATCAGCCAATTGTTAGCCTTGTTTTGCTAGCACATGAGTCAGTCGGCATAAACACATTTGCCCTGAGCGAGATGGCGGAGCACGAAAATGAAGGAAAGTCTTCTTTCAGTGAACGCCTGAGATGAAAACATGTTTGAGTTTAAGTGGGAGAGGAAAAACCAGCGCAGTAAAATAACTGATAGCTAATTAAAAAAATTAACCCGACAGATATTGTTAATAAATTCAGTTAATACTAATTTAGTGTTGCAGGTGTGCAGAAATAAATAAGCAACAATAAAGATGGAACAGGACACTCACCCCCGGCAATGTCTCCCACTTACTAACTAACCATGCTGGTATAGACACAAGTTCATATCATTAGTAAGAATAATGTCGAAATGTGTCCAAATGTATTTTGGAATACATTTGGACAAATACAATGTGACTTTAAATGTGGAGCATAATAAGGGCTGAGATTATTGTTAATATTCTGTACACTAAATAAATTTTATATAATTCTAAATTTGCCTAAAAATGAACAAATATTTTACACTGTTCATTTGTTCTCTTAAACAAAGCTAAAGTGAACGGCACAGTTCTGTTGTCTTTTCCTTTTTCTTAATTAAACTTGGTTTTTAATAGCTTATATGGGAAAGTAAATGCTAAATAAAATTAATATAAAGTGATTAATCGTAAAAATAATCAACAGATTAATCGATTGTGAAAATAACCGTTAGTTGCAGCCCTAGTGGGCAGTAAATTGAGACGTCTCATTTAACTTGTACGGATGTCTCACCAAAACAGCGGTTAGCCTCCAGTCTGAGTCAGAGTCAGCTTTATAGACAGTGATCAGTCTGCTGATCCACCTCTGCACATTACATAAGCCTTTATCGTCGCCAGGAGGAAAATTGAAAAACAAACCAGTAAAAACTAAAGTTGCAGAACAACTGACGAATGTCTTTAAATGTTAGCCTGAGGGTAGCAGCAGGAGGAAAACAGGCTGGAGGAAGCAAGGAGGGAAGGTTTCATTTGATTAAACCAAAACACCACTTTGCATTTTGGATGTGATCTAAGAGGAAGTGAGTCACAGCTGTGTCATGATTCTCGGTCTCACCGGTCTGGGTGTCGATGACCATCTGATGTCCTCCCCTCATCCCTGGTCTGTTGTCATCGCCGTCACCTGGAAACGGGGTGAGCGGGGAGGGTGGAAATGTTAGGGTAGAGCGGATGAAAGATGAAAGCGAGGGAGTGTTGGGAAGGAAGTAGAAAAACAGAAAAGGTTAGATAAGAAAAAGCTTTCAGAGCTCTGAATTTTAATCCGACAGACTGGGAGGATTTCCCACTTGAATAGATGTTCTCACTGTTCATGTCGTCTCGGCTGATTTCTTGGCTGCTTGTACCTTTGTTGCATTTGGGGATGATCTGACTCCACCTGGGTTTGTACTCCTGCTGGCTGATATACTGGTTAAACAAACCATCTAGTGGAGAAAGGAGACGACCAAATAATGGGAAAGCAATAAGCACTGGAGCTTTTTTTCTTTGTTTTAGAGTCGAAGAACTAAAACATGGTGGTGAGGCGGCTGTATCTCTGAGGCCGTACCTCTCACAGCTTTATCTATGAGCTCCTCACAGGCGTCAAAGTCTCCCTTCAGCACCAGGCAGTCGTGGAGGTGGGTGAGCATTGGGTGCTCCAGAGCTATCCTAGTTTTGTTCTGCAAAGACTCGAAGGCCTCAGTGTAGTTATGTTGCCGGAAATGCTTGAGGCAAAGCCGGATGGCTTCCTGTTCTCTGTACTGGAATGAGACAAAAGGATAGCAAAATCAATCCTTTTATCCATAATTACAGGAATCACAAAATTCACTATTTTTAAATTATTCTTTTTAAAAAGTGAGTATAGTGGAAATGTAAAGTAAATTCTTACTTTGCTGTACCAGTTAAGGCAGGGCTGCACCACATCGGGGTCTTCTATACCGTGCAATTCAATGTACCAGATGCTGAAGTTAAAACTGGGCCCCCAAGACATAAGAGGCACTAAGATGAACAAGGAGAAGAGGTTAAGCTAAATAAATGGAAGCACAAGAGATTATCTGGGTGGTGTTAACGAGTCCATCCTGCTTTGCCAGCTTTTACCTATTTTCACAAATCTGCATGGAAACATCTGTTCGTCAATCTTATGCTTTAACGTGAAGGTCTCCTTGTTGTAGTCGTTCTTAAGGCCGCTGAGAAAAAGAGAAAGAAGATTTAGGTTTTAACAAATGACACTTTCCAGTTTCAATGTTAATTTATTACCTTGTTAAACAAGTAATGTGGAAACACATAACCTCCTCACCACAGGCTCTATTTTTTACAGCTAACCGTAACTAGGAGACATTTTGTGACAATCACCTTTTTTTACATACAATTAATATAATCACCATTTCATCAGTCACTATGTTGTTATTATACAAGGACAGTGAGTGTCTTTTATTACCACTCTCTTTATTATTATTTATTTTTTACATTTTACAGAGTTTTATAAGATCCAATCATTAGTAGAGTTTAGTGGTGGTTGGAAGTCGGCTCCATTAAGATGTCCATTTGCTACTACAGAACATTGTGCTGTGCATTTAGCTCCACACATGTCCTCAATGCGTTCATGTGTAAACCTACGCCGGGTCTGATTGGCTCGTGTGAGTACAGAAGTGACAGGGCTATCTTTGGTGCATGAATATTTGTTATCAAATCGGATTTCTAAGCATTTTCCTGTTTAAAACATGCAGCATAAATAGAGATTACCTTTATTTAAATCACTGTATTAAATATTTAAAAATCTGGGCAAACTCACTGTTTTAACTGAATGATTGACAAAGATTGTGAACAGCTATAGAGAGAATAAACATCTCAAAGATAGCATGATAGCAAGAGAGAGGCCTTCCTGATTCATTTTAGACTGGCACACAACCCTGGAAGTAAACTTTAAAAGGATCTGTTGGTGCAGGAATATGGCAAAAACACGAAATGCTCAAAGATTCTTTGATTATTTTGCTTTGGCTGCAAACTTGACCTGTTAGTCAAGTCATTGTATATGGTTTTAGATGGTGGTAGGCAGTCCATACAACAGTGATACTAAATATTCCAGGATAATATGCTGACACGTTAATTAGGAATCCCGAGCTGACATTCATTAGTCAGGCATCTCTACTTTAGAGCTAGAGCTCACCTGGATAAAAGCTCTGTCATGTTCTCCTCACTCATTCCACCAAACACTTTGAATTTCTTCAGGTTGCACACATGGGTCTTCTCATACTTGCCGAAGGTGATGCTCTGAACAATCGCAGGCCTTTCCAATTTCAGGATTAAAAACTGTGGCGGACAGAGACAAAACAAACAGAGACAAACAGCAGGAAATTATAATGGAAGAGTGACAGGAAACCGCAGGATCAAATTAAAAACAGCAGCTTTGAGTGCACTGCCTCATATTTGTAGTGTTTTTTAAGTCTTGTGATTATTTTAACCAGCTTGGTGAAACTCTAAAAATCATACATTTCTCAATAATCAGACTAATGCATATTAACAGAATCGAAATCTTAATAATAAACCAGCAATCTGGTCTAGTCTAAGAAGAGGATCAAAGAATAAAGTTAATACTCATCAACCTATTTTCCTATTTGGTTCGGAATCAGCACAGTAGCATAATATTCCCACCTTTTGTCCGGCAGAACGTCAGCCCAAGTGTTTTACATCTCAGGCTCACAGCCAGAAGGCGGCATTTATTGTTTTCCACCAAAGCAAGATCAGACGCTGGGGTAACGGAGGAAGAAGGGAAAATCAAACATCTCTCTACAGGTTGACAGCTAAGTTTTCACGACACCTCCAGTGAGGCGTTGGTGTCCACCCAGTGGGTCAGATGCTTTTTGTTTTTGGGGGGGGCGCTTTGTTTATCGCCCACAACTGCGATGTTGAAATCGACCTCACACTATTATGTATTGACTTTTCTTTTTAACTAGTGAGCAGTCAGCATTTGATTCTATAGTATAAAGAAAATAACTGACTGTAAAGCTACCAGCTAATATAAAAGTTTAATCTATGATAATAATATTCCTCCGAATATCAAACAAGTTCTACACAGAAAAAAATCCTTTTATAATTCGGAATATAAATTAAGGTTTGACTACTTCTATGACCATGTCTGGAAACAAAAACAACTTTTGAATTCAGGATCTGTGTTTAATGCTCCTTTGAAGTGCTGAACACAGAACCACCTGGTTGAGCGGTTAACCATTGTTTGCAACGCTTCGCTTTCTTTATAGTGCAAGGAAATCGAGCCGTCTCACTCTTCACTTAAAAGTCAACGAGTTCAAAATGATGAGTTTGATTCAGACTGCCTTATCTGAAGGTAGAGTTATAACTTAAACAGCACAGAAGTCTCAATAACCAATAACTGAAATATTAGAGCTATTTCACAGAATAAAATTCAACTAACACATTTCACCTTAAAAAGATAGAAAACTAGGTTTCCGCCTACCACATTTATTCATGTTCTAATTTTTTCTACCACCTGTGGATCAGAAAACAGCCAACACTCCCCACTCCACTCATTTTCTAACTGGTTAAAGGCTCCTAAAGCCCATTTCAGAGCATTGACCTCAGGTCTTCTACAGATACACAAAACCTATTCAACCTGCTTTAGTACTGCAACTTTTCTCTGTTTTTTTACTCTTTTTGAGACCAAATAATTTTGATACAACATCAGCATCTTATAGAGCTACGCTATCTGGACTTTTTTGTTTAGATTTTTCTATGTTATATAGAATAATGATAAGTGTTTCTAAGAAGTAAGAAGTAGCTGTTTAACAAGGTGAGCTTAAAAAAGACAAACAAGTTAAGAACATGAACAAAACTAGCTGGTCTACAAAAACTTACATTTGTGAAATTGACTTTAGAACTGCAGGACCTTAATAATGTAGACACTTTACAAAGCCATACAAATTTTAAGCAAACTTTGAAATAGTTCAAACAAATTGCAAAGAAAGGCATGTTTACATTAAGTAGTCTGATATCACAACAGCATAAAAAAATATGGAACTCCTAATATAATTACTGGTATATGAATATCGCTCACACCACTATCGTGATGACGATGTGTTTGTGATATATAGTTCAGCTCCATTATGAACATTAAATACTTTTCTAGATGGTGCTGCTAACCTCAACTAGAAACATCTCCAATTATGAAGCTTTTGATCATCCTTTAGCTCTACTGAATGGTCTGGAATCTGAATAGTTTTTAAAATCAAGCCACTGACATGCGAACCGGACAGAGAGCTCCAAATCCTCCTCACAACCCACTACTCAGATGAATGGTTTGATTCTGAACAACCGAATCCAACACTGAGTAATTAATCAGGCTTACCTGTGGGGGGTAGTTGCTCTCAGAGGACCACCTGGAGGACTGATCGTTAGGTTTATCGGCCAAGATATTCCTAGGGAATAAGAACAGGTGGCTTTATTTACTCAGGCTGAAACGTGGGCCCATCCAGGCAGAACAACGCATTCATATAAGGCGCCAAGCATTATTAGCTTCCGGTTTCAGAATAGCATGTAAACAGCAGCAAGTGTCATGAACAATAACAGACACATGCGTTCCCGCTGCAAGCAACTTCACAAACATGCATGGATTTGGACAAACTGCCATCTTTCAGGTGTAGAGCTCCAAACGCGGCTGAAAAGGGTGGTTAGCGCTTTGCTAATAAGCTAGCTGCAGGACCAGCTATGTGGTAGCTCGGAGTAGCAGCAATTGTCTGTGTCACCTGTAAATAGTGCCCACGTAAACGGTTTTCCACGTGTCACAGTGCATTTAACGCCAAAGGCGGCAGACTGTCGCATTTAAAGCGGTTAAAAACGCGCCGTTTTTCAATGATTATAACTCGTTTCGCTTTGTTTACGCTACGAATGCGCTAAGTCTCACCAGCAGCTCACGAGACTCAGCTACACGTGTATACAGAGCAGCTTAACCTTGTTTAATGGGTTAGAAATGTCACAAGCCAAACTAGCATAAAGATTCATAACAGCTAAAGAAGCTAAGTCCACCGTTCCTGACTCAGCTAGCGCTGTCAAGACAAGCAAGGCCAGACCGGCGGCCGGCGGCGGTTCCGACGCGACAGAAAGACTTAAGTGGCTGCTAACACTGCTGCATACATGAAGCTAACCAATATTGGCAACACTCACTCAGGCAAATACGTGGAGGAATACGAACTCCATTTAAAAACGTTGAAAGTAAGGACTCTGCTCTCAGGAACGGCAGCCATCTTGTCAGAAAAACAGCAGCTAACAGAGGGTAGGTGCCACTCATTGGCTAGTTGTGCCAGCTAGCCCCGCCTTCTCAGACCAATAAAGTTACACGTGATTGGTTGTTGTTTCCCGACAGAGGCGCAGCTACGCACTTTTATTATAAGCCCTTTCAATATATTAGGGCCCTGGGGGCTCAGATGAAGACAAACTTTTATCTTATCCAAAATATTTAAGTCAGCCTAACCAAAAACAGAACAAAAACGTTTCTAATAGGGTGTTAACAAAATGTTACCACTGAATTGTTTAAGTTGCACTTGCCACATTTATCAAGGCTGGGATCAAATCAGATGACATCTAGCACTGTAGCACTGTAGTGGTCAACATGAATAAATACAGTTCATATTAGCAAAACACACAGTAAGTCATAGGTTGTCTGGAGAGTTCAGAAGTCATTGGACATTCAAATTAACCAATGACAGCACATCTTGCAAAGATGGAAGCGTTTCCTCCAATCACACATTTGCTGTTCATTTTTTAAAAAACTTTTTTATAGGGACTAACTGACAACTTAGTTGTTTATTCATTCATTTTCAGAAACCCATTTAACTGGGCGAGTTGAGTAAAATAGACACGCCCCCAATTAGATAAGTCTTCTCTGACTGTTAATTGCGTTTAGGCATGACTTTGGCTGGAGCTTATGTATTTATTTATTTTTTATTTGTTTTTTGCTGTTAGATTTCTTTTGTAGCTCTTCCCTCTAACTGAGTCCTGTAACTAATAGGCCACACTCTTACATACGGGTGTTTCAGCCATTACTTTGAGAAGCTTTGCTTTCCAACCCTCCAACACCGTTTCCTTTTTTCCATTCTGGTTCTCTTTTGTGACCCAGAGAACCGTTTTTTCTTCCTGCCTAGCCATCTTTAGCTCATCTCTAGATGAAGGAGAGCTAATCAACGTAGTGCCACTGTTATTAATCATGGTCTTCTACATATGCACATATGACTGTTACACATCGAAAATGGGGACTAGAAATTTGAATTGTTTAATATAAAAAATCTATTTCAGAAATTATAAAAAAAAAAATAATAATAATAATTTCTAAAAAGGTTCTGTTTAGAGGTTATGAGCGATCCGTTTTCCTTTTCCCTAGTTTTGTTTGGGGTTTTAATTATTCTGACCCAGATTGAGAATGTGAATATATTTGGAAGTGTTTGGAGTTAATTAGCAGATTACTGTATCACACCTTGAATTTATAATATTCCACATTTTCACAGTTACAAGGAATATAATATAGTACATGAATTTCACTGCAAATTTCTGTTCTAACAAGAGAAGATCCTAACAGAGTTTGTAAGTGTCTATAGAGATTTAATACTCATAATATTTTTTCACTTTTAAACCTTGACTGATTTGTTGCATTTTTTTCTTTCTTTTTTAAGGGAAAAAAATAAACATCTATTTTCAAAGAAAAAGACAGAAGACATAAAAAATGTTGAGTGGGAAATGTGAACAATTTCTATGCTATGACATTATTAACTTTTTCCTTTTAATAGTTTTTGCCAAAGGAGTGAATTTTAAAGATTCTTGGATGATCTCACCATTTTCTCTACGTGTTGAGTCATGTTTCCTTGCAAGGTGCATGAATCATAACGAACAGAGCATTATTGACATCAGCTTGATGAATCTATTTACTTTATGGTTTTTGTAGGTGTTAAGATTTTACAACGTTAAATTGTTACTGCTTTAACATGGTAATGAGACTGAAAGCACCAGCTCTGCTCAAAAGCTTCTCAGCCTTTCTTTAAGGAATTTTCCAGCAACCTTTCAGAGGAAACGCCTTGCAGGATGGGAATCTGTTCTTGATCGTGACCCAGCCAAGGTCTTGAGGACCCCTGAGACAAAGATAATGATGTTAAACTGGACAAAGGAAGGGAATAAAGTCTTCCTACAAGTGGAGAAGTGTCATTATGCAAGAGCTGTACCAATCTTTGATGGGGAAGAATGAGCTGGGCCCAAAGACAAAGCTTTTGATTTAACAGTCAACACATGTTCTTACGCTCATATATGATCACAAGCCTAGGGTAAATACTACAAAAGCAAGATTGTGGATAGACCCAAGGACTGTCTCCCTAGGGTGCCCAGTGTCTTGCTTAGAGATAGACTGAGAACCTTGGTTTTTCAGTGGGGACTTCGAGTAAAACTGCTGCTCCTCCACATCAATTTCCATGTTTCTCAGGCTTTGGAGAGGGAAGGCTACACTTCTAGTCTTCGTCGTTTCCCCTTGCAAAGGATAGATGGATTGTTGAATGTTGAATGCAATCTCATTCTTTAAAGTAACTACAGAGAGCTAACAAAGACAGAAGTGAAAATGTGGGTTACCTTTTATATAGACCATATAATTTTACATACGAGATTGCAAATGATGAAGACAACCCAATTCCGTCATATGCAAAATCAACATGGATCAACTCAATAACCTAGCTGTGCCTAGAAATTCAGTCTAGAATGAGTGACAAAACACAACTTTTTTTAAATTATTTTTTCATGGGGACAACAACCCAAAGCACATTACCATGATTGCAAAGAACCAGAATAACTTTAATTGTCCTGTAATCATCAAGCCAGAGTCCATACTTGAATCTGATTGAACATATCTGGAGAGATCTGAACATAGCAGCACAGAAACTGCCAAAAGATGGGTGTGCTAAGTTTGGGTTTTATTTACTAGTTATCAAAAATGGAGTAACTCAGCAATGTCATGCATTTCTAAGTCACTCCGCCCCAGAGCAATGAACTGACCAGCCTCACTTCTGTCTTTCCTGATTGGATGTTCATGTTTAATCTGGCCTCATATACAGCCTTCTGGCACGCAGACAGCGCCAGATTATTAAAGGCCTTGTGTGAGTTGTGTGGCTTCTGTTTCCTGGACCACAACCTTCTTCCTGCCTCTTGATTTCTGCCACCTTATTCACCCTTAGATCTTTTAGCCTGGATATATCTGTATGTGCCTAACCTCATTTCTGAGCCCGAGTACCGATTCACGCCTGATCCACGGAGCAGGCCATCTTATTTGGTTTTGAACAAGTTTCTGTCCCATGACAGCTGAGCCCTGCCTATCCTTTGTGTTTTAATGTGTGTGATTACTGTGGCTGTTTTGGATCTGTTCTATTGTCCAACACCCCAAACCAGAGGTGGAGATGGATGTTTGAAGAAAGATATCTTAATTGTAGGCGGTTGAGGTGACAGGGGTGAAGGCAGAGCTACGCTCTAATATTGGCCTGCGTGTCTCTTTAAAAAAAAAAAAAAGGCTGCCGGGAATGCAAAAATCAGATAGACAGGTCAACGCTGGGACAAGCCATAGAGGCAGTCAGGCCAGCAGCATGAGGAGGGAAAGATGATTGGTTTATTTCGATTAAGACCCACCCCAAACGTCTGCCGTGTGTCTGTTGACAGCAGCTCGCGCAACCAGCGAGTGGTGCAAGAATTGTGAGGAGAAGCGACTCGGGTCTCCGACGGGGTAAAAGGAATAGAGAGGGAGACAAAAAGAGAAAGGCGCTGGAGGAGGACGTGGCAAAATGGAGAAAAGTAACAGATTTATTTATTCTGCCCCCCTTGTTGCCATTAAAATAAAGATTACAAGTAAGTTATAAAAACAAAAACAAAACCAAACACACAGAATGTTGGTACAAATATTATTTTAAGGTTAAATATATACATTTTTAAATTTTAATAATATATTTGTACCATCTTTTTTTTGTTTAAAGTTTAAACAGAGACCCGATAAATGAACTGTAGTATATCTGTATATATTCAACAAATGGTGCTAGTTTTTACTGTAAGTTTAATGTGTATATTTTTGTATTTAATGTGTATTGCACCTGTGAGGGACTGAGCACCTAAACATTTCACTCACCTTTCACACCTGTGTTAATGTGACGTGACAATAAAGTGATTTGATTTGATTTGATTTGACTTGAGGCTGGACACATTTAGTCTACAGTGTAAATATGGAGCCTATACAAGTTTAGCCTTGAAATTAAGATAAGGACTGGGAAATCAGAATCACTGATTTACACGCCACTTTATTATTATTTTTATTATTTTACTTTTTAAATTATTTTTTTGTCCATTTAATCAGATATAATCTTATCATTATCATGTATATGAGTAAAGGCCAAATCAGTGAGACAGGCTACCCTAACCCTACCCTATGAAATACAGTTTATGGAAAAACTGTAAACATATGTTTTTCTATTCAAAGGTGGTGATGGTGATGACACCAGTCCTGCTGGTACTTCAGGAGAAGTAGAGCATTTGGGAGAAGCTACAGAACCATTTCTACAGTAGAGCAACAACACATGAACACTACCAGACGCTAGCATAGATATAAATGGCTATCAACTGTAATAATAGCTTTCTTTGCAATTTGGCGTTATTCTATTAAGTGATCGTGTTGTTAAATATTTCTGTCTGCTGCTGATTTGCTGTGTTTTATCCCAGATCAAACATGAACATTTGTGTATTGCAACCTTACTGTAGGTTGGGGTTCATTAGTATTCCCTGATGATAATGTGCCACTGAGGCAGTTGATTTTTTACATGATTTGACTGTAAAGCTCTAACTTAGACACTTATTATTGTGTAAAATCTTTATTATCGTAGTACTATTGCATTAACAGCAGTAAAGTTGCTGTATATTACAACCTCAGAAGTTACAGTAGGTCTAATAGGTGGCCTTTATTTGGAATTTGCTGTAAGTGTGTGTGCGCACATGCCAAATGCATTTTGCTTGTGCCCATGCATTTAGGTGTGGGTGTGAACATGTATGTGTGGGAACATGCATGCGTGGCAAGCCCAGGGTGGCCTGGTTACATGACTGACTCCTGGCCTGAAAAAATCTCCCAGTCCGGCCCTGCTTCTTATCACTGTTCTTCACGATTATATAAGCTGAAACAATATAATGTTAAATGATAAATTGTATAATTATTATATATATTATTTTATTTTAAAGTTGATTTTGAGTGTTTATGGGCCCTCTCTATTAGGGACATGTTGTTTGGTCAATGTAAGTTGCTTTATTTGTAGGTCTGTTTTTTAAACAGTTCCAATTATTTTTATGGGTTATTGGTGGGGAGAAATAGGGAGCATCTCGGTAGTGTTTACATCCCTGAAAGTTAAACTGGATTAGGAACCGATCAGCATCATCAAACTGACCTTATTTAATTGTTTGTCTGTTTATTTGTTGTTCCTGCAGCACCAGGAGCTCTCCGGGGCGCGCGCCGCCCTGTGCCGTGAGCGCGCTGCACAGGAGAGGTCCCTTTAAGTTCCAGCTGAGGGAGACTTCGCTGTGTCACATGGACGCAATATAACGCAGAGAGGCAGGAGCGCTCCAAGTTCTGCGCTGATGGACGGGAAACCCACGCAGTCATCCTGCTCTGTCAGCGAGGCCGATCCGAACCGGACCGGACCGGAGCGTTGGGACGCAGTTAACGCAAACCCGCGGCCCGGCAGAGGAGGAGCGGCTTCAGCGTGAGGGAAGTTGTTCTGTCGCCGCGGCAACGCAGGTGCGTCGTTTTCCTTCTTCTTCTTTTTTCTTGTTCTATTTGAGGTCTCGAAAATGCGCAATTATCCTGCCGGACAAGAGAGTCGTCGGTGCTAAAACGACTGTGTGTCCGCATTCCAGGTGGTGTTGCGCAGATAGAAATGAAGTTGGAGTAAACAACTGGAGGGAGGGGGGGGGGGGGGGGTCCATCCTGCAGCTCCTCAGCAGATCTGAGCTCAGGATCAGAACCTGACATTTGTCCAGTCACTGT
The DNA here is from genome assembly GCA_032876305.1 of Orestias chungarensis. Classification (NCBI taxonomy): domain Eukaryota; kingdom Metazoa; phylum Chordata; class Actinopteri; order Cyprinodontiformes; family Cyprinodontidae; genus Orestias; species Orestias chungarensis. The sequence goes on along the minus strand of JAVLVB010000221.1, from coordinate 255,228 downwards.
TGATCATGCAGGCCTGGACTGGATCTGCAGGCTGAAGTTCCCAGCTGTTAACCAGCGACAGGTCAAAGTTTAAATGGGCCAAAATAGAATACCTTTTAGATCAGAACGACCTCATAGAAATGGGTTTTTAGATATTTAAAAAAATCAATTAGTGACAATTTTTGTCTTCCTGAAAACAAAAAAGTGCAAATCTCTATAGGCAGTAACATAGTTTCAGCACTTATTTCTTTCAACTTTGTATTATGGCTTAAAGCTGGTGAAAAGTACAATTGAATTTCTCTGTTAACCACTAAATAAAGACGGGTTTTTAAACTGGGACTCTTTAAAGAAGAAAATAATTCTGATATATATATATATATATATATATATATATATATATATATATATATATATATATATATATATATATATATATATATATATATATGTATGATAGAAAACTAAAATTAAGCCTGAAAGTACTTTGCATGTATGATAGAAAACTAAAATTAAGCCTGAAAGTACTTTGCATGTCAGAAAATAACTCTAAAAGCGAATAAACTATATGGTACATAATTAAAAGAAGTCTGAGACAAGACTGGAGTCTTAAGGAAATCCCCAAGTTGAAAGAGCCTAGAAACAATACTTTCTCGAAAATCATGAAACGCACCCCAAATTTTCCTTAATTAACTACAACTATGTTTATGTTTATGTTTATGTATTTATCAGAAACATAAACATACTTGAAGTTAAATAAGGAAAAGTTGCGGTGCATTTTGTGATTTTCGAGAAAGTATTGTAGAAACCTTAAATTTACTACAATAATAATGTCCATGTAAATTGCTATCATTAACAACAGTTTTTAAACTTTACGGATTTAGTATGATGCTAATAGTTACATTTATAAAATAATTTAAATACAAATACATAATTTTTGTGCAGCTAAAATCTCTTTCAATTGTACTATTAGGTCTCATTATATAAAATAGCATAAAATAACTGAAACTGTTGATGTCAATTTGTTGTAAATGATGACTGATTTGTTATAAATCTTGTTTTTTTGTATTTTGTTTAGCTGAGTTAGGAATCTAACATCTGGCCCAGATTGTTTATGTTTTTGTCAGTGATGTTGAAGAAAATATATTCTTTTTCAAGGTTTAGCGTTAAGGTCTGTTCAGTCTATGTGTTTAGATTTTATAGTAAATCTAGAGTTGAGTTTTTCTTTGCTTGCAACTTTTCAACAATCCTTTTTTCCTCTTCTTAACAGTAGATACTTTTTTCTAGGAGATTTTTCTATTAAAGTCAACCTTCACTTTAAATTGTTGGTTGACACATAATTTCATGTTATTGGTTGTGATGATACTTAATAGGATGTCTGGTGGCTTCTATTGGAATTTGTTATTTTACCTGCAGGGCTTTGATGATTAAAAGTGTTTTTTTCTCGTTAGTTGTGGTGGGAGTTGTGGTTGAGAGATTGACGAAATCTGCAGGACGTGTTGACTTGATGGTGTCTGCTGATGTTGTGAGGTTTTATAAAAGCAAAATTAAAGAAGTTTCAGTTGTGGTTGAATTTGGCGGTAGTGTTTTGCCTGAGGGAAGACTGCATTTCCCGTGAGGACCAGTGCATAGCGTTGTAAAATCCTGATCTCCCGGTCGCAGGCAGTTGGATTGAAGTACATTTCTGTTTCCAGTGGCTGTGTGAAGGATGAATGGCGATGAGGTGATTCATCTAATTGTGGCGAAACAATGTCATATGATGATGTTGAAGATAAGAAATGAGGGAAGTGACGTATGGCGTAAAGCGGTCAGCACATTTCTAGTTATGGTATGGTCCCCCTAGGGCCATGAGTGTGGCATCATTCAACGAGCTGCAATCGATGTATAATCACAAAAGTTAAGAAAATATTTTATGAAGGTGGAAAGGTTACTTAGTGTTAAGTAAAGTAAAGTTTTTAGTTGAAGACAGGTTGTTTTGAGTTTTTGTTTGTTTAAATTTTTTATTTAGCAAAACCCATACAAATATAACCAAAGCAGGTTATAACACATTTGGCAGTAATCCTACTTTGAAGATTATTGTGAGAAAATTCTAGCTAGGTAGCTAGCCTAGGTAATAGTTTTACCAGGGCTTCTATTTTTCCCTGGTACTTTAATATTTAAATGGTTGCTTTGTGATTCTGAACAAGGAACTGATTAGCTGGGCAATGACTGTTGCTCAAGAAATCGTCATTGCCCATTTATTGGCAACTATGGCTCGCTGGCTAGAGTAGTTTACGTGAAATTAGCAACTTGTACGTTAATTCTAGCTTCCTCTTTGAGGGGTCAGTATGACCGGAAGAGCCCTTTGTACATTCTGTAACAGACCGACTTATAACAGGCTGGTGAATTCCCAAAAATGGCTAGAAGAATTCTAGTACCTATAGTTTTAATTTAGCCAGTTTAGCAATGATATTTGTTTAGCCAACCCTCTATTGTCTTCTGTTTTTCTGTCCTTTTATTGCTGTTGTAACAGGTCATGGTTTGAAACCTAGACATCCATCTTCCTTGTTACGTTTTTCACATTTTTTCTGGTGGCTTTGATCCAAAGAGAAAATGTAGTCCTTCCTCTGGCGTCTCTTCCCAATACTCCCAATCCCAATGCTCTTAAACCTCCAAAAGTGAGGCATCCTGATCACATACTTGAACCATCTTGACGCTTTTCAAATGACACCTATGGTCATAGGTAAGTGTTGGACTAAAGATTGCTTGAATTGAGGCTTTCCTTTTTGGCTCAGTTCTTCCTTTACCATGACTTACTGGAGCATCATTACTGACAAAGATTTTTAAGATAGAAACAGAACCAAATGACCTGCAAAAATCCTGAACTAGATCCTAAAGGGTTCCAAAGACGTCAATAAGGAACACGGTAATCACTGACTGGGGACAACCCTGTACTAGCAATATTGTTTGACTTGTGGATGACACAACCGTAAAATTGCTAATTTCTAAAATAAGCCATGAAACACGAAGCATTAGAAACTGGAAAATATTTTCTGGTTATTATGGAGGGAAATATGAGTCATTGTCTTTGAGTGCTCTGTAGTTCAATGCTGATTCTGAGATGGTTTTTTAAAAGTCCTTCCATTACAGGTAAATACTGGACCGTCTGGAGAAATTTGGCATTATACACAAAATCTAGGTTTTATTGTGCGTTCTTAAAACTTTTGACTAGAACTTGAACTGAACTATTCCAACACCAAGAGATACAGATCTCTTCAACTGGTTCTGACAGCAGAGGGCACACTGAATGTCAACAATCCTGCAACTCTTTCACGCTTTCCCTCTCCTGGTGGAACAGTTGCGTTATGTTCTTAACATGTCGGAACCAGATACTCAACAGGAGCTGCCGAGGAGATGCAATGTTTCGGCCATTTAGGTATCACAGTTTTATCCTTCTGACATTCACTTCCGTGCAAGGCAGGATTTCTGTGCCTGATAATGTAAGGCCAAGTTACACAAAAAGGGCTCTGTAGTTGCATACTTATTGTTTTTCTTTCATAATCATTAAAGTATTAAACATGATGTGATGGATCAGTCCATCGCAGGGCAACAGAAAGACATACAGCACAAACAACTACTCATACACACACTCACACAATTTAGAGTGCCCAATCAGCCTAACAGTCATGTTTTTGGACTGTGTGAGGAAGCTGGAGGGAACCCACGCATGGACAGGGAGAACTTGCAAACTCCTTGCAGAAAGACCCAAGCTGGAATTTAACCCAGAGCCTTCTTGCTACATGGCAACAATACTACCACTGCGCCACTGTGCAACCGGAAATTTTATATAAAGTCTTGAAATACTTTGCCATATTGTATGTCTTTTAAATGTCTTTATAAATGCATCATATCCATAATGTTCAACAAATAGTCCTCAATACAAGTGCTTCTATATATTTTACTATCCTTTCTGCCTTTCTGACTACAGGGTCATATTTAATTCTCCCATCAGTTGCTCAAATCTCAAGCCTGGTCTAAACCAACCACCTAAAGATAAGACTCCCTGCTCACATCCTTGGTTAAACCCCATGTTTGTTCTCACTCCATTGAAAACTGCATAGATTACAGTGATCATCAATAAACCTTATCCTGACCCAACTGACTTCAATATCACTTTCATTCAACTGATGATAAACTGTTTAAACAATTGTATTCTGGCTTAAGACCTCTCCAGAGTACTAAAACAGAAAAAATTATAAGAAATCACTAAGTATGTCCTCCTTAAAGCTTAAATGTCTTAAGCTCAGCGTTTGACACAATTTGTCACACCTACCTTATTGACAAGCTTAACTCAGTGGGCATCTCTCACAAACCTCTTCAGTACCTTTCCAATCATTCTCTATATCCAACTCTATGCAATATCCATACTCCTTTCAAAATCTTCTGTTTCCTCAGGGATCAGTACTAAACCCCCCTTTATTCAAAAGGCTGGTCTATGTAAGACATACTTCCACCCTTCCCATTAAAAGAATACCTATTCAATCTCTTCATCCCCTCTGATAAAATCTTGGGTATGGTTCAAAACAACTCTCTTTCATTCCATTCACAACTCTGACATCACAAGCACTGCTTACTTTCATCTCAGAAATTAAGTATTTTGATCTCTCCCGTCAAACAGCTTCAATCTTTCTCAACAAGACTTGTTACCTTAAGTCCAGAGCTACCTCCTGTAAGGTCTCTATCAAAATTACAATTCCTCCAAAATGCTCTGCTCCCAATAATTACCAGATAAATCTCCATTTTGTCAGGGTGAGTTTTCCTTTCAGTTCTCCAGGTTGCCACGGGGGTCACCAGTGCTCTCTTCCAGGCTGGAGCTCCGTCATGCCCAGGTGCTTCTGGTTGCCGCTGATCAGCTGAGCCAGTATAAGAGGGGTGGTGGATCAGGTACTCGTCGCCTGAGTGTTTGTTACCATCGGTAAACTCTTTTTCTCAGTGCCACGCTAGTTTCTAGTGCTTCCTCGTAGTTATAGTAGTTTTCCTCGTAGTAGAAGTTTCCTAAGTCTATGTATTTTAGCCCAAGCCGTGTTCCTGATTTTGTGCCTCGCGATTTTTCCCTCACCTCTAACAGCACTTGTGTCTCACCTCAGGTTGTACTCACTTCTCCATCTCCAACTCCTCCAAGATTCTCTCCGGTAATCATCCCATCAGTTGATCTCCACTCCTCTTGGCTCTGCTCGATCTGCCTGCTCCAGCGTGCCTCAACAGCTGTTCAAACCCCCCGGACCACATCACTTCAATCGGACAGAGACTCACCCCGGACATTCCCCTGGCGACACGATAATCCACAACTCAAGTAAGATCGTTCCTTTTCATTACTCGCTCCGTCATCTGTTTCACTCACCTTGCCTGTCCTCACTCTCAGAGGTTCCCGGTCTCCCTCGTCGAAGTGTTCCTGATCCCGCCGTGTACTTCCAGCACTCATTGCTGTGTTCCCGTTCCTCGCCACTCTCTGCCGTTTGCTGCCCGCTGCAAGATCCCCGCCGGATTCCCCTTCTCACTTCACTTCCCTAAATAAATCATTGTACCGTTCTCCTGAGAGTCTCTGTTTAATGTGGGTCAGAAGTTTAAACCCCGAGATGACACATTTAACATATCAGACCAAACTTGCAGCAGCTCCACTGGCTTCCAATTCTCTGTAGAATGAAACATCAGTTTATTTATATAGCACCAATTACAACACATTGTCTCAAAACACTTTACAAAAAAAAAATCAAAAATAAATCCTTGCATTCAAATCATAAATACATCGTAAATAAATCAGTTCCAAAAAGTTTCCAATCTAAGGAAACCCAGCAGATTGCATTGAGTCATTGATTTACAGCATTTACTCCTCCAGGATCAGCACATTGAAACTATAGCTTTGGATGTCATTGACTTTACAGCAATCCCTCTGTGCATTTTCAATTCTCTTCTTAACCTGGTTCGTTCTCATGAAACACTGGATTGGTCATCAGGCATACCAGTCACTGGTATACCTGGGTTAAAAATGAATCACATCATAATGTAGGATTTCGTTGTGCTTGCTAATTTGTAGCGGTCAATAGTTACAGGTGGACCGTTTACCTATTTAGTTGCAACATTGTAATACGTTTCATCTTAGTGTTTATTAACTTTATCTTTTCCATTTAATTAGTTAAATAGAGTCCATATAGGTAGGTACTTGAATATTTCAGCATTTATGAATTGATATGATTGCAACAGGATATTTTTCATCATTAATATTTCCACACTTGCAGACTGTGAAAGTGCTCCATACCAAAAACGTTGCATGAAGTTTAAGGAAACTAATCCAAAGTATTCGTCTTGTATTAATAAATATCCTCTTTATTCTAGATTTAGTTTTTAATCCAATCCCCTCTTTCTAATATTTACCATCAAACTCTTCTGGATATGAATTATCATCTTTTCTTTACTCTAGACATGCAACCATTCAATTTAAAATACTCTTTTTCTAAAATGTTTATATGGATCTGTGCTAATTTATCAGCCTTAAAATTGTAACTATAAGATTAAAGTTTGTGTTTGCTGGTGTAGGTTTACTTTTATTAGAGAAGTATACATACTGTACGTACACCAACATGGCAGTGTGCAAGCACTGTCACAAAACAACGTTTGTGTTGTGTTCATTGGGGCTTTGGTATTTTCCATCAATCCCTTTGTTTTGCCCCCTTTACATCCCTGTTCTCATCTCTCATAGCTCCTTATGGGCCCACAACGGTTGAGTCGAGGCTGTACAGTGCTTCCTCTTAGCCTTGGATAATTGCTCATTAAAACTATCCACCTTCTTTCCTAAAGAACTAGTCAGACCAAATGGCTAGCGATGCTGTCTAAGCTCTGTGAATAAACACGGCTATTAAATTCTGACAAATCACACAATAGATTTACAGTCAGAGGGGGATGAAATGTTCGCCAGTGGGGTTGTGACAAGACGTGCCGGACGACATGAGGTTGAGAACAAAATGATTCATGATTTGGGTTGTGCACTTCGTCCTGAACAATCGCACTGCTATTGCTCGTCTTCGTCCATCCCGCGATCCTTCATGCCCGCTTCAGCAACGGAATTGCTTATTTCATTTAACATCCCTTTCTTTTAAATTGTAAAAGTAGTATTCTTACTGATTGTTCCGTTACCTCGTTGGTTTGTGTCTATGTAGCTTGTCTGTATTTGTTTTTTGTAAAGGGCCTCAGGATCAAAATGTTTTTATTATTTTTTTGAAAATATACAAATATGTTAAATACATATGCTAAATATTGAATATTTGACCCAATCCTGCTGCTAAGTGTGCATTGCACACAAATTCATTTGCAACAGTAAAATTCTGTGCAATAGGCTTTAAAATCCAGGACAGCTATTACATAACGGCATTAAAGCATCTTCGTAACGCACCTTGAAGGCATAGCAAAGCTCTGACAGCATACGTTCTCTAAATGCATTACATCAACACGGTGATGACATTTAGCGATCTGATTCTCCAATGCCTCATGGTTCTGCAGCAGATACTCTGTGGTTTGCATAACCTCTGCCACTGCATGCTAGTGTATGTTTTGATCATTTCAATGCTGTTTCCTTTCGTGAACAAATCCTCAGCTGTGCGCTGACAAGCCAGAGCCATTCACAACGTGAGCTCCAGCATCCACCAGCCATGGTTCTCGATTATAGCGAAATAATCCTTCCATTAAACAGGTGATCCTGCTATGTTAAGCAGGCTGGGGGGGACATCATATTATTGAAGCAAACGTTCACACCTCTACAAGATGCCATTTCCTCTCTTGGCAGCATTGTTTGGTAGCAATAAACACAGAAATTCGGCAATCTGTTGGAACTCAGACTACTGACATGCTTGAAATGGCTGGACTGTTTCTGGAGAGTCCAGAAGCAAAAGCCTCAGCCTGTTTGACTTGTGTTCCTGTTTATCTGTGTGTGTTTTTTTGTGGCCGCTTGCTTGTACTAACTGATCACACACTTTCCAATCTGCGTCACAGACTGTGCAGCACGGTTGTTCAATGTTTGCTCTCCTATTGTCTCGGCAAATAGAGCTTTTTTACTGGGATACGGATGAACATTGAACATGTGAGTTTTCTTTGTTCCTCTTGTCAGTTGAAAGTCAAATATTGATTTAGTTAAGTAGTTATTGCAGTCACTGTTTATATTAATGAACAAAAGGTTGTTCCCTAATTTATATATAATTGTGCTATTTTTTTATTTGACCAGCTCAAGAAACTTTAAAGCATGTGACTTTTTAAATTGGAATGTTCACATGTTCCATCATTATTATTTCTAAAGCTCTTTTCTGTAGTTTCCATATGTCCTGTTTTATACATGCTTTGACAAACCTCTATACTGTATCCCAAATATAGAACAGTATGGAAGATTGTTGAATGTGGATTAAAAAAGTTTTCACACCCTTTAAATTTTTTTGAACGTTACAGTAATTTTTAATATACTTGCATATAAGTTTGTTTTGATAGTAAGTGATTATTTCGAATAAATTATCTTTAATTTAATGTATATTTAATTTATCTCCAAAAGCAGTTCCAAATCAGTTAAGCTAAAATATTTGTGTCATCTAAAAAACTGAATCACTTTTGTTTTTTATCCTAGCTTGCATGCATCACTAAGAAAGAGGATAAATATGTTGGGACGCAACAATGACTCCAATGTCCACAATTTTCATAAAACAAATCCTTTTTTTAATCTCAAAAGAAATTAAATGTCGTAACACTTATCATCCAAAGTTCTTCAAAAAGATGTAGATGCTGATCACTGTAAGCTGCACGGATCTCTAGTAGCGACTGCATTACAGCGAATCTAATACTAAAATAAAGAGAGTTAAATGATGATAGGAATATCGTCGGCCTCGTGCCTACGACCTAATCACACCAGTGCCGATATTCACTGATATAGCACGACCTCAAGTGTGATATTGCTTTTATACAACAGTTCTACAAGCACATTTTATTAGTTTGCAATATAACACCACAAAAGATTGTGATTTATTAGTTTATTTGATGATCTGTTGGCTCCGCTGTTGCCAGGCAACAAACGGTAACATTTTCTGCACAAAAGCTAGTTTATATCATTTAAAATTAACTGTTATAATTCTGGTGTAGCGGAGTGATACACCTGTGAACAGTCCCAGTGCTGTTATCAGTGATTATCAGCACTCATGGTATGTCTCTCGTCCAATCAGATTACTCAGTCCGAACTAACTGTTGTATAAAGTCCAATATCACCAATCATTTCCTATTTCTTAGAAAACGTTTTATTGAAACAAAGGTTTTTACTTCTGGTTTATCATTTTGTAATATCAAAGACTACCTGAATAAATGTAAAATCCATTTTTTTAATCAACCTGACCTGTGAACGTAATTGCATATCCCATTTATTGGAGAGTATCAACTGCATGGATTTTTAATGAGTGATACAAGGCTGAATGATTTTAATAAAAAATTGAAATTGCTGTTTTTTTCTGGCAAAGATTGCGGTTATGATATATTGTATGATTTATTTTCATTAAACCAAGTTTCAATGAACTCCATTAAGATACTGCAAGAATGACAGGGCTGTACGCAAACTGTTTTAGCTTATAGTACTGGTGCTACAGAGGTTTTATTTATTTATTAAAAATTTTTTAAGCACTGAACAAAAAGTTGTAGCACCAGACCAACTTTTCTCTAAAATGTCTAAAAACCAAAAGTAGTGTATATGATTACTTCAACACACTGACAAATGTGATCAATGTATACAATGAAAACTCAATTAAAGTATTTATATAGAAACATGTTTGTCAGTAAAAATGTAAACAGAATAACCTTTTAATTTTTTCATATTACTGTCAACGTGTTTAATACACAACTGTGAGTATGTGTTAAGAAATATGTGCAGTTTGTGTCATTCTGCAGCGTGTATAAAAAAAATACATGTGTAATATTTTAGTTTGTATGCTTATAATACAAGCGTACGTATGTTTGTGTGTGATGATACACTTCCAGCAAGTCTGTTGGTCACTGTTTATAAAGCTGGTCTTATGGGCCTCTCAGAAGCGCACAACCATGTTGCTGCTTCCTGACTGGGGTCAAATTCTTCCAATGAGCGTCCTTCTGTGCTACTAACCATTAGCATTCCCAAAATGTGTCTTTCAACCAACTGCATGACTGTGTTTCAGCTGCCCAACCAGCTTGTTCAAGGGTTTCCCTCTTGAGTGATGCGAACATCTCACACTCCTTGTTTGATTAATCATATATCTTCTAATGCGGCTAACGCAAAGCTAACGTAGATTTTGCATGCGCAACATGGGAATCAATAGACAAATGCAAGGATGGATGCGACCATCTTCGTCCTTTAATGCCGTTTGATCTAAGTGCACTCCTCGGTCGATCGCAATCAACGTTTTGGTCACCGCTGGAAGTGAAGTGACATGGCTTTGCTGCTCCTAGTAGGAAAAAACGGCTTTTGTCGTAGCACATGGAACATGTAATAAGAATCAAGAATCCGTTTATTTATATAGCACCAATTTACAACAAGCTGCGAGGAAATAGATGGAGAGGATACTGAAAAAAGAGTTTATAGCAGCAGTTGTAGAGCGTCGCTGACATCATCTCAGCCCATGTTCTCCAAGAAGCTGTCTCAGCAAACAGAACGCTACTATGGAGAGAAGAACAATAAGAGAAAACAAAAGGTAAATAAGGTTGAAACAATGGCAAATAAAGCAGATTAGACAAAGGAAGAAAGTAGCAGAGAGAGAAGTGGTCAGATTGTCCTCCAGCAGTCTAAGCCTATAGCAGCATAACTACTGTATAGAAATAACTTAAATAACCTAACCCTAACCCATATGTCGTACTGTACAGCCCTGAAGGAAAACTGCTGGCAATAGATTTTAAAAGCAGTTTTTTCTTCAATATTAATTTCATCGGCTCGCTTCTGCTCCCACTTCAGCCATGTTTAAAATTAAATGACGAGCTGCACACTGATTGGAGGGGTGAGCATGTGGCTGGTGCAGCTTTCTGATTGGTAGCTTACACAGAGCCTTCCTACACCACCATTGGGCATAGATGTGGAATTACGGATGAAATTATTATTATTGGTATTGACGAAATTATTGGAGCACTGAGAAAAACCGCAGCTTTTACGATCCCAAAATCGTGTTGTCTGAGTTCGCAATTTTCGGTTGAAAATTATAGATTGTTCAGCCCTAGAGTGATCTAATTTTAGCTTGTAAAACTAAGTTCTGATTAATGCCAGACAGACAGAATAGGCGACCTAGTAAAAAGGAACAACTCTGAAATGAAACGGGTTAAAGATCCCAAAAAGCGACACATCATGCCCTAATGTAAAGAAATTCAAGAACCGATGAGAAACAAGGCTGCATTCAAAACTCTTGAAAAGTCTCAATCTTTCAGACACCAGGAAACCACAATAAAAGCAATTATTTACATGGATTTGTATTGAACAGTCCAGTAGTGCAAACCCCTCCAAGGTTTCTTTAATTGTGCATCAGGGTTCCATCAATAATGGGCCAATTCAGAATTTGTAAGTTTCTGTAAAATATTCTGTTATATCCCATTTTTAGGAGGGTGTGTCCTGCTATAACTTGCATAAAACATTTACTTTAAAACATGAAATCAAAATTATAAACCTGCTTTTTGTACTTAATTCAGATTTAGTTTGTCTGTTATTGAAAAAAGGTTCAAATACAATAGAAGAAATCTGCAAGCTGGTAAATTGTCGTTCACAGCTCACTCTATATGTCCTAGATAAATTATCCCTCTATCTAAACAAAACTCTGATACACGTCATTTAACTAATCATTATTTTTTTGGGTAGTTAAAGTTACTAGTTCCTGTTTGTACTGTATGTATCTGTGTGTTATTGAAGCTCAGAGAGCCAGATGAACTTCCGCTTGGTTTATGCGGTCATAATTTGCAGCAGCCATGTGACCGAGTTTTGTATGTGTGCCTTTGAGCTCTTATATCAGAGCGCGCCTGGGCGCAGGGGCGTGCTTGTGTTTACATGACAGCCGAGCGGGAGGGGAAGTGACGCAGGAGGCAGGGCAGGACTGAGAAGCGCTGACATTACACTGCTGCAGGGTGAAGGAAAATGGATGTAGCAGAATGAAGTGAACAAAGGAACTTATGAGTTTTCTTGGTTATCCAGAGGTCACTGCCCTTACTTTCCTCCCTGGGCTTATTGTAAACAACACTAGGCAGGAATGACGGTGCAAGTTGAACAACTGCAGATTATGATTATGAAACATGTTTACCCACCACTGTGTGTAGAAGTAGTGACACACACAGACTTTTGTTTGTCCAGCTTAGCCTCTTCCAACACGGACTTCATCATCTTTTTGGCCATCTGCCCTCTTCGTCTAGTGGAGACTTTAAATTTCATAACAACTCCAGTCCTCAGCTATTTCCTCGCTGAACTCTGTCGTCATTACAGGAGGGCTGATGGAAACACTCTTAAAACATTTTGACAAAGGTTCACTTAGCTGTCTAAAAAAATGTACTATGATTAGCTAAGAATCTTGTGAAAATTAGGGTAATAGATAATAAGCATTTGTTTATAAGTAAATTAGACTATTAAAGCCCATTCCGCACTTTATAATGAGCATCTAGTATGGGTTTACAATCAGTCTCATTTGATTTTAACTGCCCTATTAACCATACAGCTGCTATACATTCAATTGAAATGGAAGGTTGTTCTGTTTCTCGGCACCGTAAGTTGCTTTCAGCTAATGATATGATAACAATATGACATGAAAAATCAGAAAATCAACACAAACGTGAAGACAAACAACAAAGAATGAACAACCTATGGTGTATCACCTGGTATTTGTGGTGGTTAGAAACAACAACTGGCCCCAAGTAGCTAATATCTGAGTGAATTGGCTTATAAATGTGTATTTTAATAGTTTAAACAGTAAATATACCTTAATGTACAACTGCTGCTATAAACTCTATTATTTCAGTGCTTCTAATTCAGCTTTCTGTCTTTTCAAACCCCCTGTCGGTCGTGGCAGATGGCTGCTTGTACTGAGCCTGGTTCTGCTGGAGGTTTATTCCTGTTAAAGGGAATAAACCTCTCCACTGACGCTTCATGCATGCTCAGTATGAGGGATTGCTGTAAAGTCAACGACAACACAAGACATGTTTTGATCTGCTGATTCCAGAGGAGTGATTGCTGCAAGTCAATGACTCCATGAATCTGCTGGGGTTCCTTAGATTGGAAACTTTTTCAAATTGATTTGTTATGATGTATCTTTGATTTTAATTGATTTTCTGTGAAGTGCCTTGAGACGACACCTGTTGTAAATTGGCGCTATATAAATAAACTGATTCTTGATTCTTGAATTTGCAACAACAAGTTGAAGCCAAGTTGAAAACAGTAGCACTACCTCAAAATCTAGAGCATCAAAGTTTCTGCAGATGTGACAAAAGGCAGATGAATTGCTGTTCAGAGATTGTAACATCCAATCATATTGATGTGAAGTTGCAAAGTGTTCGAAAAACAATGAGATAATCAAATCTGTCAAAATGATTTTCTATTTTATTTCCTAAATCAAAGCAAAAGTGTCTTGACCCAAATACAAAATAACCTGATTGTTACTTTGAAGCCAGCAGACTTTTTTTTTCAGAGTAAAAAGTAAATATTGCATTTCTTTTGAAAATCAGGTCCCTAGAGGAACACAGAAAATGAGCAGCATATTTTCTCAGCCTGTGCTTGTTAGGAGCATCTCCTCTGCTTGCTGCACTAGCTTTTCCTGGTTGTGATAAAAGTGATAGAGAAGTTCTGCTAAGTGACTCCATGGTTATTAGGCAGCTTGGAGGAGGAAGTAGGGTGACAGCCTTGCTGTACAGTTGATCTGAAGCAAACATAGGGTATAACCACAACAAGTTGTGGTTAATGGAGGGGAAAAGTTTATTATAGAGTTGAGAGAGAGAATGAATACTGCTACATTTGTGATTCTAGTGTCTTATTTTGATGTTTCGAAACTTCTCATATCTCTTTGTACAGTACGTCAAACTACAGTCATCATGCTAAACGGTCGACCTTGTTTCACCAAGAGATATGCAGTTCCCACAAGTTTCATAGACATTGTGCTGGTTTATGCACTGTTTGCTAAGAAGAGCAAAAGGAGAAAATAACCATAAAAAGAATTTGGGAATTTGTATCTTTGTTGCTGAAATATAATTTGTCAACACCAGAAAAAAGGAAGTTAACCTTCTCTGTTTTCTTCCTTATGTGCTGTTTGTTTTGTGCCACCCACTGACTGGGAGTAGTATTGTGCACAACTAACATAAAAATCTGGGCTTCATCGAAAGACTGAGCACTAGTAGATCATATGGTGGGCTAGTATGGGTGGCTGGATTTGCTTCACACATACTATGCAGTCAGATGTAAAGAAAACTAGGAGCTATGAGTTAGACTTTACACTAGGAATCAAGGAATCAAGGAATCAAGGAATTTTTATTTGTCATCACATCACATGTGGTACATGAGGTGGGACGAAATTCTAATCCCCCGGTCCAGTTTACACCCTGATAGCAATTTTAAATAATATAATAAAATATAAAGAACTATGCGTGAATAGGGTTTGACTAAACAGAATCTACAATATGTACACAGAATCTACAATATGGGACTTCGGACATAGCAGCAATGAAAATTCGGAGTGCAAGTGACATATTAAGTGACATTTTAAAGTGACATTTTAAAGTGTGATATTAAAGTGAACAGTGCCGGTTAAATGAGAAAGTGCTTTTCATTTGAAATTGTCCTTGCGTGTGTTTGAGAGTCTTACAGCTTCAGGAATGAAGCTGTTTCTCAGTCTGGTGGTTTTACACTTGATGCTCCGCAGCCTCCTGCCTGAGGGGAGCGGGACAAGAAGTGAGTGTGCTGGGTGTGTAGGGTCCTTCATGATGCCGGAGGCCCTCTTCCTGCATCTGGAGCTGTAAATGTCTGTGGTGCTGGAGAGGCTGACTCCAACAGTCCTCTGTGTAGCCTTCACCACTCTCTGCAGAGCTTTCCTGTCTGA
>JAVLVB010000221.1:208942-240078 GCA_032876305.1 Orestias chungarensis | reverse complement strand
ACACATCTGTAGAAGGAGGTGAGAACTGAGCTCCCGAGTCCAGCTCTTCTCAACCTCCTGAGGAAGTAGAGCCGCTGGTGCGCCTTCCTGACCAGAATGGAAGTGTTGTTGCTCCAGGTGAGGTTGTTACTCAGGTGTACACCCAAGTACCTGTAGCTGTTGACCACTTCCACCGCAGATCCTCCCATGTGCAGGGGGACGTGGGCATGCTTGCCCCTTCTGAAGTCCACAATCATCTCCTTGGTTTTCTTTAAATTAATGCAGAGGTTGTTATCTCTGCACCAACCCTCCAGGTGTTCCACCTCCTGCCTGTAGCTGGACTCATCACTGTTTGTGATGCATCCAACCACTGCTGTGTCGTCCGCAAACTTCACAATATGACAGCCTGGATGGATAGGCGAGCAGTCATATGTGAGGAATGTGAACAGGAAGGGGGTCAACACACAGCCCTGAGGGGAGCCAGTGCTGAGGGTGATGGTGGGGGAGGAGATGTTGTGAATCCTCACAGACTGCTGGCCTGTTGGTCAGGAAGTCCCAGTTGCAGATGGAAGAGCTCAGTCCAGATCTAAAGTGTTTTACAAATAAGGTAGACAAAGTAAACCTACTACTTCACACATTGTTGTGATGTGTTTTTCAAAATTAAACCAAACAAAGTTGTATTTATTCATTCATTCATATTTCTGAGTTTTCTGTTCGATTAGTGATAAAAAAAAGATTGTCCAACTATGTAAGAGATGTATGTGATGCATTTAAACCAAAGTTAAAAGTAAATGAATGAATTCCTTTTTTAAAATCCAGCCTGCATCACTATATTATGTGTGATTGAACAGAATTGGGTCGTAATAAAACCACCATTGCAACTCAGGATAAGGTTTTTCAGTTAGGGTTCATAGAGCGGCAGTTCTATAGATGCTCCCACCCAGTTGGACGTCATCCAACTTCCTCAAATCCTTCTGCTTCACATATCTACATGGTTGAAAGATCACCACCTCCAACAGTACCTCTCCAAAACTGAACTGCTTGTTATCCCAGCCAAGGAAAGTATTCACCAGCATCAGGTTAGACTCCCTATCTGTGGCACCTACTAAGGTTGTAAGAAACCTGGGCGTCATGATCGATGATCAGCTGACCTTTGCGGATCAGGTTGCCTCCTTCCCTCTATCGTGTCGCTTCACTCTATTCAACATCAGGAAGATTAGGCCATATCTAACTCAACATGCGACACAGCTCCTAGTTCAGACCTTGGTCATTTCCCGCCTTGACTACTGCAAAGCCGTCCTAACAGGTCTTCCAGCCTGTGCTGTGAGACCGCTACAGATGATCCAGAATGCTGCAGCTCACCTGGTTTTCAACCTGCCAAAGCGATCGCATGTCACACCCCTTTTCACTAAACTCCATTGGCTTCCCTTAGCTGCACGCATCAAATTCAAATCACTAATGCTGGCATACAGAGTGTTTAATGGATCAGCGCCTATCTACCTCAACATCCTCTTACGTCAGCCTTACGTCATTGCCCGCCCGCTGCGTTCCTCCAAGGTGCGCCGACTAACGTGACCAAAGCCTCGTGCAGGTAAATCTAAACTCTTCTCATTTGCGTTTCCTCGCTGGTGGAACGACCTTATGTGCAATATCAGAGCATCAGATTCTCTTTCCACCTTCAAGATATCCTTGAAAACCCAGCTCTTCCAAGAGTATCTATTGCCCTGAAAGATTTAAAAGCACTTATTACCCCCCCCCCCCCCTAATATTACTTAGCACTCAGTTTATGGTACTTGGGCCTTCTGTGTTTACCTAAATGCTGTAAATGAGTGTCATCATTAATGTTAAATCATCTCCTAGCATATTGCAGGTAAATTGCGTCGTAGTTCAATGTTAAACACCTTATTTGTAAGTCGTTTTGGATAAAAGCGTCTGCTAAATGCATAAATGTAAATGTAAATGCACTAATTAACAGATGCACAACAACCAAGATGACTCTGTATAACTGTTTGAAAAAGTTGGAAAAGTTGGGAAACATTAAAGGAGAGTTTGAATAAAACTGAACAAGTACACCTTGTTTGGAAGGATTCCCTGGAGAAATATTATTTTCTCTAAAATTATTTATGGGTGCGTAGATTAAATCTGAAGATCTCACTCTAAATCAACCATGAAACTCCTGCAATAAAGTTGTTTGTACAAAAACCAAACTAGAGATGTCCGTCCATTAAAGTTGAGCACCATGGTGTGAGAAAAATCCAACACAGTATGTTCAAAAAAACACCTCAGAGCAACCACCAAGTACGGTGGTGGAGATGGTGTTATTTTAAAATAACAAAACTTCAACCATTAGACTCAACCTTGAAAATAAATTGATGTTTATAATAAACCTAAATAAGTACAGCGCACTGCAAACCCGATATTGTATCTGTAATTTTTTTGATTGGTTATCCTGGTTGCCTCCCAGTCCAATGACCAATTAACCTAAGCTGTTGCCTGGTGAGCACCGAGGATGCCAAGATATGGAACTGACAACAATTAGGCTAGCTTAGATAATAAGTGGAGGTATGATTTATACGCCGCTGTACTCATCAGGGTTCACTTGCATTTTAGTAAGGTGAATTTGCAATGGCAGAAATAATTTAAAGAATCACAAATATTTTGTCGCTCTAGTTTTGTAATGGGAGATGGATAATTAGTAATCATTTTGAGGACCTTGGTAGAAATATTAAATAATTAAAGCACAGAGATGGAGTATTTGCAGGTTTGGAAATGGACAAAGTAACACAAAGTATTTACTCTTGTTATATAAACATATAATGATGCCTGTTTATTCCTTTATTGTTTTATCTGAAATACAATTCAAATCGGGGATTCATACTTTCTGACTGTCAAGGTTTATGCACAGATGTGGTTAAGTGAAGACTTCCATTCCCTCTAAATATTGAGAGATAACTTTATTGGCATACCAATGAATAACTTTTTGGTACAGAAATTGACCTGTTTGCACGTTAAGACATTTATGAGATTGTCATAAAGCAACAGTCTTCAGTCAGAGGTCTCTTCAGATTTGTCGTAAAAATGACCTCTGCAAGAGGTCCTCCCTGTCCAAAGCATCTCCGGCCACCATGACTGTCTGAAGATTCTTGAAAGATATGAGTTATATATATTTTTTGGAATAAATAAAGTATATGTAAACTGATTAAACTGAATTGCAACCACAATTTTCCTTAGTTGTTTGAACTTTATCTGACACGAAAATCTCAAAATATATAAAGGATGTGAATATTTTTGCAAGTCCCAATACCAGTTTGCATTAGGAATATACCTGAGCTTACATTGTCTTTGTTTGCTGCGTTTTTACAACAGCTCACAGAAGGATTTGCTTTCTCAGAAAATCTCTTGTTGTGGGTCATGTGTTTCTTACACCTAGAAATTCAAAACAATTTCAGTACTACTTCTTCAGCTTCTTTCAACCACTTCCTCTTGTGCACCTTGATGAACAGTGGAAATGCTCCTGTCTTCTTTAATGGTTTTATGTCATGATGACCTACATTGAGTTGAAAAACTGACCCGGGACACTGGCCATTTATAGCTCTTTTCCTGTGCCTCTCCCTGATGTAACAGCAAGAGACGAACTTCCGAGAAAAGAAGGTCTGCCCTTTCCAAGATGCAGAACAATTGAACTGTTTTTGAAAGCAAGGCCAGTTTTATTCTAGCACGCTGGACCCTCTTTTTCTGGAAAAGTGAAATGTTATTGGCTTAAAATTAGACAAGGTGGGGCCTCTGTTGCCCACATTACCATCAGCACAGGAAGATTGAGGGTAAGCTGTAAAGACAACGTCTTCAATGTTGATATAGGAAGAAGACTGCATCAGAAAACTTAAGGTAGTTGGATTTATATATCCTTTTAGAAAATAGTTGAAAATAGAAGTATATCTATATTTTGTCCTCATTGTCTAACTTTAAATCAGACCCACTTCCTGCTTGGGGAGGGTGTTCTCAGCCTTGGTAGCTTCTCCATTTTTTTATAATCTCACATTTGATCTGAAGAGATCTCCCAAAAAAAGGAAGGTCTTCGTCACATAGTGCATTTAATGCTCTGACTTTAGCTTATTTTGGCTTATTCCTCTTTACGTGCCTTTTTAGCCCATGGACTGAAATAGAAATTTCTGCTTTTAAGCAAGTATATTTAAAGTATTTTGCTATTGTTCAAGGGTTGATTTGTATATTTAGGACATGAACAATGTTCATTGCTTGAATACAGAACCTGCCTCCTATAAACTGGGCCCTTTATTGATAAAATGTTTTCAACACAGTTTATTTCCTGGAACTATTTCAGTTCTGAGGACCGGTAACAAATATACAACGCAGGAACATAATTAAGCATTAATTCACCACTTATGCAGTTGAACCAAAACACTGATTCAACTTTATGCGTCACATTACTAACATTACTACCTATTGCAGTTTTCAGGACAACTGTAATTTTTAAGTTTTTGCTCAAACTCCAGACATACAATGTTGCAAACTGTTTCTTGACCAAGATGTTCCAGATCCTGACATGAGTTTCATTACTAGTAATAATCTGAGTTAAAGGTATAGGACAGGATCTTCAGCTCAATCTCATTTTCGCAACACTGCGCATGCGCCACTTCATCTCCAGTAACCATCTCCCCTGATATCGGGAGCGCGAACGTCCTCAGCACATGCAGTCTGTTTACATCTGCGGGACCACAGCCTCTGGCGCCCCATCGGACTTATTACAGAATTGATTGCTTTTACAGCAATGAATTAGCTTCCAAAAGGTTATTTGTTGAGGAAAACGCTTGTAGAAGAACATTTGACAGTAATTAATGATTATCAGTGATAAATAATCACGCCATTGGGTAGTAATTCCTCATAAAGGCTGCACAGCTAGCGTTTTCTGACGGACCCTGCGTAGCGATTACAACACAAATCAACACAAAACCTTCTAAATGAGCAGGTATAAGCACATTACATGTCTAGCAGAAACTCCGCGACGAGTTTATCGGTTTATAATCCCTTTTCGGCTTTCAATGCCCGCCACCACACAAAGCAGTAATCTCAGAGACAAACTCGTGTTTTGTTCATCTCTGCAGCCGTCTTTCTTTTTTCTCAGCGACTTCGAACACGGTTTTTCTCTTGCGAGCTTCCATTTTCGCTGCCGTACGGGAGAACCTCTCCTCAATAGTGAATGATGCGTCTTTTCTGTCCCGTTTTACTTCCTAAACAACAATCTGTGCATGCGCAAATTCAAACATGAGCGCACGTGTACCGGTGGGGTGGGTGGTTACATTAGTGATATACGTCATCGCGTAAATTTTATTTGCGCATTGACAGCCAGTTATTTTTCACCGCCGGTCGTTTTTGATTGGCTGTCATATTCAACTGAAAAGATCCACTCCTATACCTTCAACACCATAAGGTTTTTCTAAATTATTTATTAAAGGAAATAAAACCTATATAATAAAACTGGACCTACATAAGAAGATTAGGTCCATATCAAGCATGGTCATGGTTTGAAGCTGCTTTATTATTGACTTTCTTAAAAGAAATGACAGAACCACCAGCAAAAGTACCAAAGTATCTCACCAGTGGGTGATTAAAGTCTGCGATTGAACATAAATTACCATTTTACAATTTCTTAGCTTTTATGCAAAGCTGTTCCTGATGTAATACAAAATTGGATGTTTTTGCTTTTTCAGTGTATATTCATATTTACTGTGAATTTCCTTGGTCATGTGCATTAATGGTACTATAGAAAACCTCTTGTCGTGGTCCAACGGAAGCATGTTTTCTCCTCTATAAAGGGTAAGTTTCTAGTCTGAGAGTCTGTGAAGTTAAGTTACAAATTAGAATCTACATTTTCTATAGTTTTCTTTACTGCTTTTTTACTTGCATTGACTTCTGTTTTCTGTAAAGTCAAAACACTGTGCTAAAATAGTGCTTTTGCATCAGATAATCTAACCTCTAACAGCATAGGGTAGCTGAAGAACATGAACCTACTTTCTACATAATTTAGCTTTTACACTGATGCTCACCTGGCTGCTGCTAGAAAGCTACAAAACTCACTAAAATGATAAAGTCTGTCTCCTGTTAAACTGTTGGATCCATTCATGATAATGTTTCCCGTTTAGTGCTCAGCTTTTAATTTTCGGGATACACTGACATAACACTTAGGGCAGATATATTCATAATGCTGTTATGGACAATAACTGATAATAACAAATATTATGTATCATTTACAACTGTCTATCTTTTTTTACACCATGAAAAGCAACCAAGCTGCTGTGCTTTCTTCTCTTCTTCACTTAAACCACCCACAATCTTGCGTGCCATCACTGTCCTATGTTCAAACAAATACCAACATGATTTTCATGCTCAGCTTTCCTTCCACAACACAAACAGCACATAGATGGAAATAAACATAAGTTATCAATATTGGCATAGTTTTTCTTATCTGACTGATACCAATTTCTGAAAAAAAGAAAGAAAAAAAAACATTGGCTGACACCAAATACTAGCTCTGATATAGGCCTATTGTGCATTTTTTGTATTCTTAAATTTTAGAACATTTATGATTTATGAATTTTCTTTATCTAAAAGGAAAAACAGTAAAATAAATAAACAATTATATGGGGACCTGTTAGTATTGTAAAATATGTAAGTAAAAAGCAAGGTATATATAGAGAGTGTGGATGTTTTAGAGTTTATTCGATTCTCACTTGTCAATTGACGGAGTTAGAGGACGGACTTCAGAATAACGCCCATGCATATTCCTTAGATTTGCAGCCAAAACCTTTTGGACTGATTTTCTTTGACTTCACACCAAAAGCTTTCTGTTTCTCTGTTCAGGGATGCTTCCCGCTCTATCTGGTCTGAATTCCACTCGCCCTCTCCACTGAGCTTCCTGCTCGTTTCCATGGCAGCGCTTACATAATAGTAGAACTTGTGCATACTTCTGTGTGGTCGGAGCCTTTTTGAATCAAACACAGTGCTTTCAGATGTGTGTGTGTGTGGTACTTGTAGGGTTTACATTTTTGTACATCTGGAGGATAAATATACTTTCTTCTCGTTTACCACTAGATGGGAACAGCGTGTAACACAATAACTACAAGTCTTCATTCTGACTTATTTGGATGGTTTAAGGCGCAACCTACATGAGTGATGATGGGTCTTGTACGTTGTATGAAACAATGACAAATGGCTGGTTTTCTATCCCCACACCTACAATACAGAGGAGCGTGTGCTAAGTGTTTGCTGCCAGTAATGGTGTGAATGATAAATTAGTGTCTAATTTAATTGTGAGGTGGAGTCGTGTGAGGATGGTAGACAGAGGCTGCATACCTACCACGAGCCGTGTCCTCAAACGACATCTGACGGCACCAGGCAGCTCAAGGCAGAGGAAGGATGCTTATGTCAATCATTGTCATGTCAAGCAATGTTCCTCTGCAGCGCTGTGGTCTTAATCAGGCTCATTTTATAATTATGAGGGAGAAATACAAGCAATGCATAAAGACTTTTCTGCCCCACTCCTGGGGGAGGAATCATCGAGGAAGTTGGTTGAAATGTGCCGCTTGTCTAGATGTTTCTTTCTTTAAAAGTAAACTAAATTAACCAAACAGAAGAGAGACATGTTGATTTTTGGGAGGCTATCCTGTTTATCTGCATCAGTGAATGATATGATGAAGGATAGCAGCTCTGATTTGTAATCGACAGATCAGATCAATCAAGCCATCAGAGATTTGTGTGATAAAAATATATTTTTTAATTCTAGAAAAAGGATTTGGTTTATGCTAACACCGATGAATAAAATCTAATGCAATCATTTGCCTTCAAAAGCCATCTACTTAGTAACCAGAGAGGTGTAATTGAATCTCAGTATAATTTACGCTGTTCTGTGAAGTCCTCAGATGTGTCTTACAGATCAATAGCAAACAAAACAGCAACGATTTGGAGGAAGATACTCTGATAATACCAAAAAGAAACTTTTTAGCTTGCAAAATGATATGTGTGGCAGGAAATGCACCATGGTGGTGAACTACATAGGCCTCATGGTGTGGGGATGCTTTTCCTGAGCAGGGTTACGTAATCCAGACAAAATAAATAGAAAAGTGAACGACTCTAAGCACAGGATAACTTAAGAAAAAAACCTTTCAAAAGTTAGGCTTGATACTGAGGGGAAGGTTCACCTCTGTGATGCATCTTAAAGCTTATTTAACAAACTGATCTAAAATGGCTTACTAGCTTCAATCATGAATAACAGGAGTTTTTAGTTGAATTTATTGTTGATAACGAGTAAATGTGTTTGCTTCTGGTGTGACATTTAATGTGCAACATGGAAGTAAGTGTTTTTTAGATTTGGAATCACTTCCTTGTTGACAGAGGCAGCAGTGACCTGGGACCTGGTGGAGACACTAAGAACTGTGAAACTGTAACTTCTCAAATCTCTGTCGCATGATCTTGCTGCATGACTAGGTGTCTGAATTGACCTTGATCCACAGTTTTACTGTGTCAGTCCACTTGAAGAGGAACAAACGCTGTCTTTTATGTTGTGTTTCCATGGGAACAACATAGGCAGGTCAGGTGCTGTTGGAGCATACAGGAGCCATTTCCTAAAAATCTGCTTTTATTATATAGCTGTGTGTTTGCTCATTTTTGCAAAGCCTCTAAACCTTCACTGTTTTTTTCCTTTTCACTTACAGAATCTGAAAAATATTTCTTTTTTAGGAATAAGCTCCAATGGTTATTTTTTTCCTACAATTCCAATGAAAGTTATGAAATATTTTGCTAAGCTTGGTGACATCAGCTGTCTCTTCACACATTCAGCTGACACAAGAAAAAAATCAAACTAGATTGAGGAGGAGCTGGTAATGTCATCCTTACATTCTTATAGAACTTTTTTTCATAGTCAAAAAATAAATGAGGACATTAATATTCAGATTGTTTATGTGTGATCCCCTCTATGTCTGTCATAGAATATTGTTGCTAAATATTTCTATTTCTTTGTGTAGTTTTAGAATTTAACATATATTATATAGAATATTATTATTGACAACATACTGGACTGGAGACGCAACAGTGAAGCCGTCTACATAAAATCAAGAAAGTCATGGACAACCCTGAACATCCTCTTCATGCGACTGTTATTGGAAAACCGAGTCTCTTCAGTCAAATGTTTCTTTAGCTTAGTTGTAAAACAGAACGCTACAGAAGCTCTTTTCTGCCCACAGCCATCACCATATACAACAACTCCTCAGTTAAATGAGATACTCCAACAACATTTAATTTTTTGGGATAAATGAAGTATTTTTGATTTTGATTGATTGATTTATTACGATTTAATATTTTTAAGCAATTTAGGAAAGCCCATCGTATGATGCTGAAGTTTTGTAAGGGTTACATTTGTGGTTAAACAGAGACAACCCTAGGGATGTTCGTTAAGGAAATACCTCTAATTCCTGGTTTAGCACCATGGAAATATCCAAAGAAATCAGCAAAAGAATCAGGAAGTGAATGAGCAGACAGACAGCGCCATGTTATTAAAAAGAATTCAGCAAGTAGATTTGTAGCGTTCCTTGTTTCCCTTGTTTCTCGACAAAGATTTGCCCCACATTTTTCTTGTCTTGCCTTGCTCACTGAACTGCTTGCGATTTGTGATATTCTAGACATTCAACCTGTTTTTTCAGACACTTGATTTCTGGCTCTCACTTTGCCCACAAGATTCTTAGGCTTGTTTTGTGCACTGACAGAGATTCAAGCCTGTGTCCTGGCTTTTTTTTGCTTGTCTACGTTCTTTTTTTAGGCCCTGCCTCTGACTCTTTACTCCTAGTTTCGTAAATCCCTGGGATCTACAGGGAGCATAACACAGAAGCCGTCCTTCTGCTACAGTATAAGCCATAGTCTACATTTTCTCAAATAAACTTGCCTTTCAATCTTCCAACCTGAGTCAGTTGAAATTGTGGGTCTTCCTGTTTAGTAATGTCTGGTAATTTATAATCCCAAATGATGGGGAGCAGCCAGCTGTGGATGAATTCCCTAGTCTCGGAATAGAACCATTTAAGGTGGAAGCATGTTGGAGAAGCTCTCGTCTTTCTGTTTGTGATATTTTTTTTCTATTTCATAGAATAAGACGGTAGTAGAGTAAGGACAAGTGATGAAGTTGTCCTCCAGCAGCCTAAGCCTCTGGCAGCATATCTAAAGAGATAGCTCAGGATAACCTAGACCTTTAGTGTCATAAGGCTTTTCAATCTTTCTGCTCCTATATACTTTACTAATGACCCAAAACTAAGAAATGGTTCCACAGGAGAGGAGCCTGATAACTAGAAGATCTGCCTCCCATTCTGCTTTGAGAGATTCTATGAACCACCAGTAAACCTGCAGTCTGCGCTGATAATGCTATAAATATAGCACTAAATCTGTGATCAATCTGAAACGTGCTCTCATGTATCGTTTATGACAGCAATCACAAACATTCAACTTTGTACCAAAGATATGTTCCATTATCAACAACCCATGCTTCCTATTAACAAAAAATTCTGCCCTGCACCCTTTGAATTAATAACCGAATGCTGCGTTAGATTAAGACCTTGGAATTTAATGCTCCATTTTAGAGGTTTGAGAAAAAAGATTCTTAACTAGATTGCTATGCAACACAAGAAACCTCCTGTCAGCCTCCCAGACGCTTTTCTTTCAATTCTGGAAAAAGATTGTTTACTACATCTTTTCTGTCTATTAAAATTTGCTCAAGTTATAGTTTACCTTTTTTAATGTACAAAATTATTATTTTTTAAAGTCACATAAAAATTTTGTTCTATGATTACATTCTTTTTTACTTGAATCTTCAGGACAATGTAATGCCTTACCTAACCCTAAGTGAGAACTCTTTTGTTTCATATCTATTTTAATCCCTAAATCCTTTGAAATAATCATTAATACAGAAATAAACTGCTTACAATGTTACTTTGGAGCTGTGAATGAACTATCTGGCATGAATAAGGCAACTTTCAGCGGTAGTTGAATGCAACTTAGATTGAATTATAAATTTAATCACAATAGGAATTTCCAAAGTCAACGATGAAAATGTCCTTTATGGTAAGGTAACGAGTTGAATGACCTAAAGGGGGAAATAAGAGGTGAGAATGACACATCTTGGTGTGGTCCCTATTTGCCACAACCGTATTTGGTGGTCAAAGAGGTTTGGTGACAGATCCTCCCTCAACTGTCAACCTGAAAACCCAGGTCAACTCCTGTCGCACCCTCAGCTCTTTTCAACCTCTTCAAGAAAGTCCTTTTTTGTTTATGGCACTGACTTCTCACGTCTCTTTTACGTTCCATGTGGTTTTGGGTTTTGCATCTAAAATTCTTTGCAAGGATGAATAAGTTATCCCTTATATTAACTTGGACCAACAACTGAAAGATGCCCACTAATGGTTCAGGTCGGTTTTGTGGGCTGCTTTTACAATAGGAACCGATAAAAAACTGTAAGTTCTAGTTACTAGAAATGACGAATTAGACAATTAGACACAACAACCCATCTTAGATTCCTAAAGATTTCATCTATCAGCAAAAATACAATATGTGACTGTTTCCCACTGTATGGCCTTCATACAGAGCCATTTGCTGAGCGCTACCAAGCCCAATTCTGTCATTGCATCTTTCACAGTAGTCAGCCTGAAACTTGTCCTCGGTAGATCTGTAACGGTCACATTAACCTCTGAGAGCCCATAATTACTGGTTAAACCACAGCATCGCTCGCTCCCTACTCTGCTAAACGAAAAAGTACATGAGCTGCTGCTGTATCAGTAATCTAAGGCCATCATTGAACCTCTTTCACTTGGTTTCAAGCTCGCTCATAATGTGTCACTGAGAGGCTCTTATTGTTAATTTATCCCCTTGTGAAAGTATAAAGTAGGTCTCATTTTGTTTCAGACAACAGCCTGCTTACTGGAAGGTTTTATTTCCCTCTTTGAGAACAGAGAATGGTGAAATTGCTCATGTCTACATATTTAAAATGTTAACACAGTATACAGAGTTTCACTTCTAGTCAGCGCTGATGTTGGACACTTTTAGTTTAGTGTCATAACTGGACTAGGGATGTTGCGAGGATGAACTGGAAACAGCCAGTTAACACAATACATAACAAATACATTCTGTATTTATTTATTTATTTGAATATAGTGGCAGATGAGACATCTTTAATTAACCCAAAATAACTTTTTATTTGCGGTCAAGATTTGTGATTAATATTTATAAAGACTGCAGTCATCTAATCTTTCGATAAGTTTTATATGATCTCCATATTACTGCGTTGTCGGGAACGCTGCAGTTACTACTGTAAGTAAAAGCTGATGGAATTTCTTTTGTTTTTTCGGCCATGTAAAATTCAAATACATTACAAAACAGCTTGTTGTTGTAACGTGCCAAAATGAGAAGATGTGGCATTAATAACACAACATACTAAGATGATTTATTTTAAAATTTGTTGTGTTGCTTTTAAAACTCATCCTTGTTTACGTTGTTTGATTAAAACTATCAAACACGTTAGTTATTTCAGTTCGGCCATATTTAGTTCGTTTGCTGGCATTCATACCTTGTTGATTGAATTAATATGATCTATAAATACATTTTCACCGATCTATCCTCATATTTGCTCCATTTCAATACAAAAGTGTAGCAAAATGAACTAAGACAACAAAATGAGCTCAACATTTAGCAAACCAGATGGGGAAAACTGAGATGACAGGGGGGTTCTCCATCCATCCATTTCCAGTAAGCTCCAACTCACATGCTGACTTTCACTTTCTGTGGTTCCAGCAATCAAACAATCTGCTTCACTCATCAACCGATCAAGATCTGCTTTAAAGTTGAGTATTGTGGATAGTTTATGATGTGGCCGTTGGTTTGTGGTGGTTTTGCTCAGTTTGGTTGCCATACAAGCTCTACGTCACAGTTTTGAGTATGAAGAGAAGCTTTGGATATCAGCACAGGGTTAGGAAGCTTTCCCATCCTTTATTTTTTTACCATCCTATCCGAAGATTCATTGTGGAGCAAAGGGGTGATTTTGTTCTGGTAACAACCGCAGATGGAGTTGGAGCAGTGGAGGAGTACAGATTTATAAAGACATAAAAAGGTGGCAGTAAAAAAAAAACGTAAAAGTTTAAAGCGGATGTGTTATAAGAAATGTTAATTTTGTAATAAATAAATTATTTAGATAATGAAGTTTTGGATAAATAATTAAAAGAGAAACGATTTGAGCTTCATTTTTGCCATTTTACATTTATTACCGTCACAGTTGCTAGGCAACAGGACAGGACAGGAAATCCAATTTCATAGCCTTGCATCCGGTCTTCGTGGTCAACGAAAGATGCAGCCCCTGAAAATAGACCCAGAGCTTATTATTGTGATTTTGAAGTCATCACCTCTTGTTCAGACCCACATTTAGGCAACATTCTTAGGATTTAGGTTTGTTCTATTCTGAAACCTTTTAATATTTCACAACATTAAAAACACCGGTCCGACTCCCTCAGTCATCTTTGGTTTAATGTAAAATGACATTGTATTTCTCAAAAGTAATTGCAAGCATTGTAAGATGAGTTTCAGAAATTTGAGAATGTACTTATGTAACAACTTTGAATGTGCCACGCTTTAGGATCTTTAGTGAAGGTGTAACTCAAAAACACAAAATTTCCCTGAAAGCTTTATTTCATTTTGTCCTCAATATATTTACATTGCTCCCTTTGCATGACCTCCTGCATTAATCCAGTCAACCTGGGGTTCTGCTAAGGTGGTTCTCCATGAAAGTGGCTTTCGGTTAATTCAGCACAAGGATGCCATGATCATTAAAGCAGGTGCTGATATGATGCTGGCAGTGTGGACAAGTGGAGACTCTTTTTTTCCTGTTGCAATTGCACTTTTCTTCTGGGACACTGTCTTGTTTCTTCCACATTCAATGAATGTACTTAGCAATGGCGATTTGTAACTTTAACTCGTCGTGGTGAGTTTAAAATGATATTCACTCAGCAGACGTCCCTTTGATTTCACTTGACATCTATCTTCTCTATTAGGATTCCTTGTGTTACAGTCAAATTTTGCAGTCATTTTCTTTTGTGTTTTTCAGATAAAATGTGATTAAATCTCTGATTGTACGGTCATCATTTTGAACTGAGTAAATCACGAACTAAGTGTTAAAGTTGTGGGATCCATTGTCTGATTACAAGGTGGAGTGGAAGAACAAATTCTTGGGGAAAAAACTGTTGCACAGCAAAATGGACACAAAAGCATAACTGTCACTGCAACTGACATATTCAGTTAACCACATAAAAATATAAATGTTTTGATTTATTAAGATGCAGCTGCATGTCTTTTTCAGTCGCTCTTGTTTCTCTTTAACTGGTATCAGCTTCCTGTCACGCTCTTCATCCATGTCCTTGTTTTGTGCCACTTGAGACTCAGTGTCGAACCCTGTGATGGTTTCATCTCTGTGCTGATATTGAACCCCACCTTCTTGGCTGAAACAAAAACTATTCTAAAAGCGTGATTATGATTAGGATGTTTCTGGGACTCCTCCCTGTCTAAAGCTTAATGGTCCTGCTTTCAAACAGGGATGCGTGAGGCAGGCTACACATCTAATGCTGTCGATAGTGCTGTTGTGGCGCGGTTTTGGAGGATGCTCTCAGCGGTTATTCTAAGAAGAACCTTTGACAAAGTGGGACTTTCCTCCCTCTTCAGTTGAACGTACTTTTTCATTCTAAGTTTTGATTTTCTTCGTTACCAAGTCGTCCGCTGAGTTTATTTCGACAACGATCTGGTTGGTAACAACAGTGGAATGAGTCTGAGGCTTGATTGTTAAATCAGTTAAACTGGGAAAACAATACAACCGTATTTACATGAAGGTATATGTTCGCAGGCATGGCTTCAAAGACCTCTGCATGTGTGTATTTGTGGTCGGCGAGTGTTACTGCTATGTGTGAGTCATGTTCCTCTTTTTATTCATGACTGCACAAAGCACAGACTGAACAACTGTGATGTCAAACGTCACAAGTAGAGGAGGGGAAAACATTAAAGAAGGTAGAAGGAACGCAGCCAGAACAGCAAGGTGTGCTGGAGTTTATTGTTCATGGTTTGACAGATCAAAAAAAGCAGTGAGTACCGTTTGATTGGATATATGTGTGATTGTGTGATTTGTGACTGCTAGTTTAAAGTGTCTGCTGGTCTACGTCTGGTCTACGGCTTTTGTATGTGTGAATAATGTTATTTGTCCAAAGCAGTTCTGGTTCACTTTACTCCTTCATAGCTTCTTACCTGCACTTCTCTCGTTGGGGCCATTTTGTATCAAGATTTTAAACTTTCCTCCACTTGCTTATACTAATGCATAAACAGTTAATAAGTGCAACTTCAAAATCTTGTTTATACTCATTTTGACTAAAGTTGCGTCAATGAAGGTTTTCTTGTCCAAAAGCAATCTCCAGGTTTCTTTGAAAGCCAAAGATCTCAACTCTGAATTCTGATTGGTTATAAACTTTAAAAACTAAAACAAACATTTAAGCTGTTGGTTAGTGGGAGTCTTTTAGTTTAAATCTAATAAACATAAAATAAATCCTTAATGAAATGATTAAAGGTTCTCTGAGCTAAGACTTATGGAGTAATACGGGCTGATTCCAAGCTCGGGCTAACTCATTGTTGCATTACTATGGTTGCATCCTTTCTTGTAGTCAAAGATATTTTTAAAACTCAATTTTTGATTTGTTTTTGTAAGCAAGTCCTTTTTCAGAGAGCTCCATAAAACCTCTCTAGTTCCTCTAAGACTTTCTCTGGTAAGCGGTTTGAGGTACAAAACATCTGAATGGTTCAATATAATAATGTACGTCATTATGAATAAAACAATATTTAGCTATTTACCAACCCAATGTTGGCCTCTTAAGCTTTGTTTATCTGAAAATCCAGCTTTTGTGCATTCTTAACATATCTGATTTCTATCTCAACTAGAGCTGTGAAAGATTTTTTTGCTTTTGCCCTGCCTCTATAATATTTTAATCTGTCTTTTGGGTGAAGATAAAACAATAAAATTGTGTTGCTCTGCATATTTGGCCAGTGCTATGTAAAATTAGCCGATAACTTTGATCCGAAATCCGAAACGATCCGAAATCTTTGGATGATGTAGTTGGATGTAGTCGGCTCACAAACCCAAATAGTACTTTTTTTTCTTTTTTTTTACTTTACGTTAGAAAATTGTGAGTTAAAATTTTGGACTAGGTTCAGGTTGCAAGATGTCACCAGAATACAACATGCAAGTGTCCTTGTGTGTTTTACCACATGCACAATCCTAATTTTGTCCCAGTTATCATAGATTAACGGAAAGTTCAGCAGGTAAAATAAGAAATTACATTAAAAAAATTTCCGGTTGACTGCAAATAGTTATGAATCGAAGTGCAAGTTACCATGTCACACCCCACCCACCTCCAGGAGACATTTTATTAGTTCCTGTTGGAACAATTTTATCTCTTAACGTCCTTTACAACAAAAAGATGCAGAAAAAAACAATATTAAAGCATACAATAGTGTAAGAGTAGTTCCGGCTGCACCCAACAAAGGAAACCTAGATAGCGCACAACTTCCCTAACAGGCTGAAATGAAAGTTTGAACCTTTTTTTTTCTTTTTGTTAATTTTCTGGAATGAATGTAGCTTAATGTGAAATTTGCACCGGTAACCATAATGACCCTCAGATTTAATTGCAGATATCGTCCATTGTGCTACTGTGAAACACTATTGGTATGCATGGTTTCGCAATGAGTAAACAGATCTATGAGTACCAGAACTAAACACACATGCATACAACCCAGTCCCGTGTCAAGATTTACAACACTGTTACTCACTAATTATTGTATCACTTTCTTTCTCTAAAAAACCCCACTTGATAGGGACTTTTATCTGGTTTTTTCAAAGAAATGAAATGGTAAAAGCTGCATAAAGGTCCTGGTGAGTAACTGTCTAGTAATCTGATGAAGTCTCTGTCTCTCTAAACATGTTTCAACATGTGAAATACAGTCCAGAATGTCATTTTAAATGGAAGGTATTAGTGTTTAGGTATAGTCAACATTCATCGACCTTGTAGTTAACCTTATTTAAATCCATTCAAATGATATTTAAGTCCCTTGAGTTTTATGTCTGTGGGTTCCTAACATGTGTGAAGAGTGTACAGGTGCGTAGGCAGTTCTTACACACGTTAGAGTGGAAATCAAAATCTGAAACTGAAAAATAAAATGACTAAGGATAGAGGGGTTTCCCTTCTCTCGACCAAAGCGTTTACATTTCTGAAGGTATAATCTCAGTTTCAGGATTTGTATCTTCACAGCCCCAACATTAAAGGAAGTTATATGCTGCCTATCCATTAATTTTTCTACAGTAATGTGAGTCATATTAATCTTAAAGGATCACCTCAGCTTTGACACGGACCTCAGACGGCTCGCTTTCTTGTCTGAGTGTTGACGATGTCTTTCAAAGCCAGGAGATGAATGTCTCTGAGTTCATGTGCAACAAGACTGTTACTGTGTAGCTTTTCATTTGTACTCGCTGCTGCCACTGCTTTACTGCGATAGCCTTCAATATGTCTATAAGCCCAGGAATTGTGTTTTTGCAGTACCAGTTAAGAGTGTGCTAATAGTCTAACCTGATAAGCATCAACACGTCACAAGTTGCACCATGTTCCAGTTAGTTTTCTCTTTAAGTTCTGGAATTGCGTCTCATGACTGTCTGTCATCCCTACTTCAAGACTCTAAGCCAGCTTGCATTTACATGAGTCACACTTTTCAGCTCGCAACAACCTCACTTAGTGACAGCGAAGTTGTAACAGCTTTAGTTTGCCTTCAAGCCTTCTCATTGGACCTGTCTTTTTATATACTAATGTCTTTAACACTGACTAGAAGATTTTAGTTTTTTTAAGTGGCCATCAGGGTGATTCCCTTTCCTCTTCATTAATACCTAATGGTTGTTGCTTTGCAACTAATATCAAAACTAAATGTGCTGTAAATAGGGAATTCCAGGGAGGTATGCTGCTCTTTGATTCAGGTGACTAGGGAGCCAGTAACTCCTGTCTGCTGTCCCTGCATCTCTTGGATGCATCTGTGTAGGTAGATAATCTGTTATGTTTTGAGCTGCAGGACAAATGGCTTTATTTTCTGCGGTATTAATAAATTTCTCTATGGGAACCAAGATTCCCGAATTCCTCAATGCTACGGCACTGGTCCACTGTATTTCTTATTTTGCAGTTAGAACCTTAGTAATTTTATATCTAATTATCAAAGAGAAGTTTGCACGGCTCTTATTGCCATCCCACGTTGCTGAGGTCACAGACTGATATGAGTATTTCAGGCACTCCCAACCAGCTGACATTTTACCCCATGAACATCTCTCACAGAAATCGGTGGGGTGGGGATGGTGGTTGGACAATATTTATCTAAATCTGCTTCCTGGATTTCTAAGCAGATGGGCTACAGCCAATGACACCTTCTCCTGTCAGGCAAAAAGAGGAAAGAAAGGCAACAATATGGACGTGCTTATCAACAGACAGAAGGGAAGCTAAAGAAAGAAAGGTTATGAGAGATGTATGAGGGAAGGTACATATGACAATAGGAAACTTAGAAGAAACAAAGCATATAAGATAATGACTAACAAAAGCAAGGACACTGCGTGATGTATGGAAATTGACAAAACTTCAAGGCCAAGATTTCTGCTCCTGTTTTGAAATTAATCGCAAAGGTTTTAAGAAACACACTGTCCACAGCATGAGCGACGTTTGCACAGTGGTGCCATCTGGTGTCTATGTTGATTATCTGCCAAAAAATATCCTATTTAAAAGTTTCTTTTGCATGGCTTTAAACATCTCTTCAGAGCACTGGAAGGTTGTTTTACTCTAGTTAGAGTTCTAGTGCGACTATTCTGTTTCTAAATCCCCTTTGCTTTAGGTGATAGCTTCACTTGTCTAATAATTGAGTACAGTTTCTGCTCATGTTAGTTTCTTCAGTGGTTCACTTTCTGTTTTCAAGCCATTTTGCTCTGTCATTCTGCTATGATGTCCTCGAACTACAGTAACTGGATGTTTCCATTTTTCACCCTGATATTCCGACTTCTTGTGAATGTTACACTCATCTGACTGAGAACAATGGTAAATGGTACATTAACTTAACATATCTTTTGTAACTGTACTGACCACTAAAAGTCTTTTTCAATTTAGGGTTAAGTGCCTTAAGATGTGACAAGAGGCAGCTGGAATTGAACGTGCAAGATGGCTACTCCACCCACTTTGATTTAGATTTCAAGTTAAAGGTTGATTCCATATCTCTTTTCCCTTTCTGATGTCTTTCCAATAATTCCAACAATGTAGTAATGTCCTACAGTAAAAAAAAAAAAGCTACACTGACTTAACATCTTCCAACAGTGTTTACCCAGATTTGGTTGTTGTTGCTGAAAGATTGGTCCATTAGTTGTTCTCACTGTTTATGTCAAGACATCCTCTTTGATATCCTCTTTAGAAATTCTGTAAGCTTTATTAACGTTACAAAGGATTCGATTAAAGTGTTAACCGGCATTAGTTTGACCTTGTAGAAAGCCCTTTGTATACACTACTAATAGTTGGTGGTTTTTCAACTTTACGTTGTGGGTAATCCTATAAAATTGCTGCTTGGTTTAGGTCTTGGATCACATTTTGTCTAGATTTCTAAGACATTAACATATGAAAAAAACT
Organism: Orestias chungarensis; assembly: GCA_032876305.1. NCBI lineage: Eukaryota > Metazoa > Chordata > Actinopteri > Cyprinodontiformes > Cyprinodontidae > Orestias > Orestias chungarensis. The sequence goes on along the minus strand of JAVLVB010000221.1, from coordinate 220,336 downwards.
GATTCTAGTACTAGTTACCCAGCCATGCTACCTGCTCAACTAGCCAGGTTTCCTCCTGGCAGCTAGCCTACTATCAGCTGATCCACAAAGATTTTCCTGATAGTATGTGAACTTTCAAAAATAACCTTCCTCAAAAAGATTAATGGATGCAGGATCATAATTCGTAGGTTTCGATGTTGAGTACATTTGTGCTGTCATACAGTCTTACAGTCTAATCTACAGTTATAATTGAAGTGAAAAGGTTTGGGACCAGGCATTACATGGATACATTCCAAAAGCATCATGATTGTGTTTTTTATCATGGTTTTGTTTAGGCTTCTGATTTACATGCAGAAAGGATTCGTTAGAGATGACGTTAAATAATAATAATAGGAAATATAGAATGTAGATTATGTGGATGCAGTAACATGGGGAAATTGGAGCTCTAGATGGGATACAGTGAAATTGTTGGTTGAACTTGTGATGCTTGATTGATCTATATATGAACGGCCTTACTGAAAGGATGATGAAGTCTGTCAGGGAGGAGTCATTTCTGGGGTTGTGGAGCTGGTTTCCAGATGATCTGAGATAGAGTCGTAATCCAAAGAGGGGAGGAGAGGTGTTATGGTTTATTCTGGACTGATGGAGGTAATGACAAGGAATGTCATAGGCCAAAAACAAATATTTTCATGGCCAGAATCTTAGCTTAAAGCATAAATGCACTGTTACATAAAGTGGTTGCAATCCTTTCAAGGAAAAATCCCAGGAGGAAACCACTGACGTTAACGCGCCCACCTGACGTTAACACATAGGGTAACACTCAGGCAAGGAGTGACAGGTAACCAACCAGGAATCAAAAACCTTGACAAATCGCACACCTGCTGGAGATGAGCCAGGGCCGGCAGCTGTTCTCACTAACGCTGTCTTGAGGACTACCTGCAGAAGGTGGAACAGATACAAAACAAACACAGATAACTCTGTTCCCTGACAGTTTTACGGATGCTGTGACATAATGTTTGCTTTGTTGCTTTGTGTACTTACTAAACTGAAACAGAGTCTGGAGATATGGAGGTGACTATGGCAATGGATTGGGTTCAGCTGTAGCAGCACAGAAAACGTGTGAATTAGAGGAAGGCAAAAAAGGGAAAATACTGAAATTAAATGAATTTGACAACTTAGGATCAAGGTTTCAAAGTGAAATGTTGGATTATTATGTTGGGAATGTTGGGAATAATTTCTCCAATTTGTGGTTTGGAGACAATGTGAAACAAACAAGACTGCAAGGGTTAAGACATGTGCAGAGAGCGATGGTACACTTATTTTATGAAAGAGAAAAGGCAGAGCAGCAGAGTATTTTTCAGTAGGGTTCAAGTTGAGGTCTGCTTCTGTGTTTCCACCACCGTTCAGTAAATTCTTCTGTCATGAAGTAAATCAAAACACGAACGTTAAACACAAACTACTTTGATAATCAACTAAAACATATTTTTATTTCTGTGCTACATGCAGATACAAACAAAAGCCACAATGAGCTTGACCAGGGAAAATAATATAATTCATGCACTACATTGGACGGTAGACTGTGGGATCTCTAAATTGTGTTTTCCATCATGTGTCAAATTGGGTGTGACTACAAAATTGAGCAGACAGCTGAAGAAGAATTTCCTAGAAGGAAATACAAAACAAACTCCAGCAGTTATTCTACTCTCCACATTATTTAAACAAACCATGCTGGTGTCTGATAAATCATATTCAATTTGGTTGATTTCTAGTTGTGATAGCATGTTTTCATTTTTTAAATCAGAAATAGTTTCTTTGGATAATAACATACTGTGCACTAAATAGTATAGGCAGTATTCGTTATCTATGTATAGAAGAGATCCATTAGACCATAAGAGGTGGAATCATCCCTGCGGTGAATCGGAATAAAACAACAAAATTAGGAGGTGGTGCAGGTATGATCCGGTTTTTTGCAGCATTCAAAGCTTCAGTGTATGGTGATTGGCGTTTATGTAACATCCACTTCATTCTGTTTTTTTTTTCTTTCTAAATTGCTCAAGGTCAGGCAGCAAAGACATGCTGTCCAATACATAGTTTGTTGCTGTGTAACTGCGGTGCTGCTCTCTCACTCCCTGTTTATCTTTCGTTTTTCCGTAGGCTTTAATGTATGCAGCAGGAGTTCCCCAGTTTCCAATCAGCAAACTACCGGAACGTGATGATGCGCTTCCAGCGAAATGGTACGTATATCTCTTACTATGTTCTGTGTGTGCTAATTGGTACGCTTCTCTTGGAACATCCTGTGTTAAGATAATACTTAATGGAAATTCGAATAGGAAATAAATGTTGATTAAAGGAAAAGATAATAATCTGAAAATGCAAAGAAATGCTGGAGCTGTGATTAGGTAGTCCAGCATAAAGGAAGTCTTCATTGAAAGTTATACATAAAAAGATAAGATCATTGCATTGTGGGTAAGCATATATGGTACATTTGTCATGGTTTTATAGCAAACTGCAACAAGTTACAAGTTGATATGGTCAGCTGTGTTCTTCTAACCAGCCTTTAGTTTATGATTATAAAAAACTGTATATTTTTTGCTCCATTATTAAAATATTGTTGACTGAATTTACTGTAAATCCTTGAACCACTTACGAGTAAAGCAAAAGCATTATCAACTTATAATTTCAGCCCCTTTTTGGGAAACAAGTGTATTTTCAATCTGTACCATGAGCCACAAGCTTAGTATGCAGTTGTAAACTATCTAAAGTTAATATACAAAGGTTTAGTGATTAAAATTGTCATAAACTATAGATAATGCACTCAAATGTCAAAGTAAAGGCAGATGATAAAAATGAAAATTAGAAACAATAACTTGCGGTTGAAGATTTTTTCATTTTTAACTATCTGATAAAGCCAAGACACAAGGTTATAATAATTCATATTAGGTGAAAGTTGAGAGCTAAAAGCAAAACATTTTTCTCTCAGAGATACACCCATGACTGTTTTATGGAAGTGGGTTTGGTCAGGGGAAAAAACGTAGGAAAATTTGTTTTTGTTCGCTCATTCAACTGGAAACTGAAGCCACTCAAAATTCCTGGTTTTCGACTCACATCCTACCGCTCTCTTACACCTGTTACTTATTCACACATGTGGTGAGCCGCAGCATGTGGGGACACCACAAGCATGCATTCTGTGTTTACTTGTTGGTTTCTGTTTCAAAAATACAGAAAAAAAAACTGTTTTTGCCAGAAGAAAAAGTTTGGCTCTTCCTATACAGATGACTTGATAATATATTTACAAGGTTGGAGGAGGGGGTGGTGTTGTTCAGTCAGAGCTGAGTCAGAGTTGTATTGCGACTCTTTTGACTGGATTGCTGTATGAATGACTCAAACATATACAAAGTAGTTTGCAGTGTTGCAGTGGAGTGAAAGCAAGGACAGGAAGAAGCGCTGTTGGACTGTTCCAGGATTTTCTAATGATTGCTATTGTTTGTTCCTGTTATTTTTAAGGGCAGCCAATTACTGACCGTAAGTGCCTTGATTTCTGATAATGCTTGAACATGTATTTAAGGAAAACTATTGACTATTGGCAGAATGTCTGTGAATTCATTTAGTTCAATATTCCTCAGCATTAGTTTAACTTCTATAGTATTACGGAAAACTGATCCCCCACCAGCAGATATTTGATGTTACATCATAAGTCAATTCCGGAGTAAACCGCATTTCTTTTTCCATTTGCTTAACAGTTTTCCATCTAAGTAAACTGTTGGACATCAATTGAGTGACTTTGCAGCAGTGTCTCCTGCTTAACAACTATATTGTGATTAACTTTAAGTGAAATGAATTTCTAGAAGAGAAAGCCATTGTTAAAAAACTGCTATAAAAACGAGACTGAAATGTAAGTACTGAATTCAAAACTGTATACAGGGAGGAAAAGTAGCTCTGCACATCTTCCTGACAACACCATCCCCACTGTATAACAAAGTGTTGGTAGTATGGTGCTGTGAGTGGTTTTCTTCAGCAGAAACAGAAAAGCTAGTCAGAGTTCAACTACCAGCAGGATACATAAAATAGAATGGTTTAGATAAGATATAGTAATATCCCTTGAGTTTGCTCTAAGTATATTTTTATACACATACTAGTATCATCAACTGCTATGTGCTTTGTTAATATCCCACCACCTGTCCGATTAAAGTTTTTGAATTTGCTGCTTATGAATACTATTCTTTCAGACAACACCATATTACATCACCAGAGTTCCTCCTGGCAATAGTGAGGAATTGCAGGTTGCAATGAAAAAAACAAGGAAATCTACTTTTGTCTATTTTTGTACATCTGCTTTACCCGTTTAACTCAAAACCTTCTCACCCTTTTGTTTTGCCAGACTTACAGTGCTTGAGAAATAGCTAGGTGTGGCGCTACTATACCTTTGACCTGGACTGTGTCAACATGACATTCAAAGGAACTTTATCTCCACCTACGGAAACATAATTGCGAACCTTTATCCGCTTGTGCTGACAGAATTGGAGCAGGTTGTTGTCCGGAGTGTGGTCGGTTATAGTTACAGTGTGGTGTTAATTAGTGTGCGAGCAGATACTTTCTGTCAGAGGTTGAATCGCTGCAGGAGGTAAACTGGAGATCGGCTTCATTAGAGAGAAACCTGCTCTCTGGTCAGGTGTGCTTTCTGTGCAGAGTAATTGTATAAACACACAAGAAGGTAAGGGTCCGACTCATCTGTGTGTAAGAATGTGAGTTCTTGTGGTCGTTCATCATCTTTTCTTATTGGAGCCCCAGCTCCTACCTCCTCTGAGTGAGCAGCTGTATTTATAGCCACTGCCGTGTCCCACATTTGTCACAACTGTTCCAGAGACACAATCATCCCTTAGGTTTAGTGTGAAGTCTGTTGAAAGACATTTCTTTCTTGTTTACCATCTACAGCACCTTCTTGCCAAGCAAAATAAGTCGAAAGGTTGATTTAAAAAAAAGGGGAAAAAAACACAAGCCGCTGTACTGCAATGAAAGCGTCTGAAATTAGTCTTCATCAGTTGGCTTCAATTCTTCGTTATGCAGGTATTTTACCTGATGTTAAGAGAGTCTGCCTGCTCTGTGGGTGTTGCTGTCGTACTGTCAGTGATCCGATAACACAGATCTCCTTACAGGCTTAGCTAAGCAAAACCTTTAACTTTGTTTATAGTTAAATGAAGAGTCGACTCTTATTTGACTTGAATAAGTTTGGTCTTGCTCAATCACAGCAGACTTTACTGCCACGCACAAAATCCATGGTACTGTTTATTTCCATCTTTAGATAGCAACTTTCTAGGACAACTTTGGACGTTAAAGCAGATTAAAAAGAAGGAACATAAAAATTATTTTCAACCAAAACCCAACTCAACCAATATTTCTCTGAATTTCTGGGACAGCATTCTGAAACCAGCGAGTATCTATTAAAATTCTTGGCATCCGCTTTCTGCATATTTTTCCGCATATTTGGGTTAACTCCATGTTAATGTCAGAAACTGTACTACCGCTGACCCCTGACGTTCACGTGTTTGATGGCAGTACTGATTAAAAACAGCCATAGGATCACATCTCTGATCCGTGTGTGGCAATAATGAGGCTAATACCCCACAGGGAGGGTGTGAGAACCGCTTTCCCCACAATGTCTTGTGTGTACAGAGAGAACGGAGCCAAGGCTGTGACTCGGACACAACCTCTCTTTGCCTTTGGCATCGCCATGGAGACGAAGGCTCTTTATACAGAGTCCCTTGGCTGTTCTCATTCTCCTGCTGCTTATCATTCAGTTCGAATGTTTGAGGGTAACGGAGAACAGTTTAAGAGCTGGAACCTGTTCCTACACAGACCCTGGACACTTTTATTTGCGGCTTAAAGGGCAAAGCAAGGCAATAACCTTGCCAGGGTTGTCAGTTCAAATCTGCTCAGAGTCAAAATTATATATCTTAAATCAGCTGATTTCCAGCTTTTCCCTGGTTTTTAATCTTAGTTCTCATCCTTCCAGGATTTGTGGGATCTTGGCCACATGCCTGGGAAAACAATTTCATTCACACACATGAAACTGACAGGCAAACACTCTCCTCCCTAAGGGGGTAAACTGTGCGCTCTGAAGTCAAGGAAATGACACACAGAGTGGGAATTGAGACACACGCTCATACGTCCAACCACAATGTTTTAGGGTTTATTCCATCTGCACAAAAACGCATACATAAAGGCTGATACTCCGGCAGCGCAATGGATTCACAGGTATGCGTGAGTGACTGCTTCCTTCGTGTTTCGCACATTTGTTCCTGAGCTTGTTTTCATGAGACACACCCACTTTTTCTGTGCAGGACAGAACACACACCGAGTGAAAGAGAAAGCAGAGTGTGCACTGTAATTCCGACACTGTCAGGAATCTCTTAGGAGTGAAGACGGAGGATGTAGTGAGGTCGGATATAGTGATGGGCAGGATGGAATAGAAATTGGTTCACTGCTTTGATTACATGGCTATACTTACTGTGTACAGGGGTTTTGAAGAACCAGATGGTTTTGGTGTGGAATTAATAATGTGAGGAAGAACTGTGAGGAAACAAGCCAAGGGAAGCAAGCGTGTGAAAGGGTGAGTTAAAAGGAGGCACAGCCGTCCTGTTTTATAGTTACGGAATGTAGTTCTGGTGCTGCCATTGTAGAGTTTGGTGCTTCTTTAAATTTGTGTCTGAGTAAGTGGGTGTGTGTGCGCACTCAGGAAACACTCTCTAGGGCTTGCTTACTTTACCTGTGTGTTCTTCCAAGAACTTGCGTCATTGGAAAGGAACAAGATCTACCAAGCTCTCATCCGATACCTCTGCCATTAGGCAATAACACACTCTGCTTCAGAGCGGCCTTGTTTTCATCATACAAATGCCAGGTAGAGAGCACAGAGCTGTTCTGACAGCTAAAGACTGCAGACACGTGTTTCTGTACGTGTGTTTGGGCCAGCGAGAGGAGCAAAAGTCTGGGGGTCTTGACAAGATGACAGTAAAAAGTGAAAGTTTCCAAAGACGGGAAAGAAAAACCTAAATGTTGAAAAGCTGAAGTTCACTTTCGGGTTTGATTTTACTTATCAAAGGGGAAAGTAGTTTGTCCTGTACCAGCAAGAAACCCCAGGAAATCTATTTTTATTAGCAAAGCTATTTAGTTTAAATGTATAAAATGTCAAATCTGGAAAAAAAAGGTGCCGTTCCTTGAAGAACGCCACATGGTATTTAAGAGTTTTAAGAAAGTATAAAGAGCAGCATTTCTTATGTACATAAATCCAAACATAATTTCAATGGTTCATTTACATTAAGGAAATTGGATGATTAAGAAAAAGGGTGTAAACAATTGGTTGATACTTTAAATGATTCATTGATAATGTTCTATTTTCTCCATTCCCTCTTCTCCTTATTTTTGAATGTGTACTTAACTTATTTAATTGTACTTATTTGTACTTAATTCTATTTAGGTCAACACAGATATACTACTTGAAGACGTTGTAAACAGGCAGGATGAGTTTATCATGCTACCTTTTGCTTTACTTTTAGCATTTGAAAGAAAATAGAGGAATAACACCTTTAATAATACTTCTCAAATTACTTATATTCTGATACCAGCGTCAAACATTGTATTATTATTGTATTAATAAATCATGGAACAAAGCAGATATTCATCCATTTCTTGGTTGTGAGACGATTATAATGAAACTTACATGTTCTTTCATTTCTGACAAACCATCAAAAACGGAATTTCCAACTGTAGCCTGTTAAGGACATTGCTTTTAAGTTCGTTTGTCACCTTGCCCAGTCTTAGTGCCTCTTCCTGCATCTACACCTTCTAACCACGGCAAGAATTCGGGAACTGAACAGGTTTTTCACTGACCTGAATGAAATCTGATATGTGACCATGCAACCTCTGTGTTTTGATGGGAGTTTTCTATCAACATCCACTTCCAATAACTCAGTTGAACATTTTGCCAGATGGTTATAAAATGTCTTTATAGTTTTAACCATCTCTTGTATTCAATATTTTTGCACTCACTGTGGGCAGTGAGTGCAAGAATAAGGTATGAATTCATGTGGGTGGAAATTGGGCTCCTTCTTAGACTGTCTAGAATTACCTAGCTTAATAAATGCCAGCATCGGTGGTTTTTGCCATTTGGTAAGGCCTTCTGCACTCCTCCCTAGGCAGGTGTGTTGGACATATGTTTGGTCATGTTCAGATCTTACTGGAGACATTGTCTCTCAACTACTTTGGCTATACAGTGAACCCCAGCTATGGTTAAGGCCTATAACCTCCTGTGAATAGCTTAAATCCACAAGTACTATAGACGGCTCTAAAAGTGCCTGATTTATTAGCTCAAACACCAAATCAACTTTCAAGTCACGTAAAAGGTATTTGTATAGCGTATTGTAGAAAATAAAGCTATTCAAAGTGGTTCACATGATGTAAAACAAGAAAATACTTTTCTAGAATTGTAACATGTAGAACTGTCAACATCTGGTCTGATGGCGCATCTGAAAAGTGTTACGACTGGTTCGAGTCAACGATCTGGGACGTTTTTTACACTGGGAATTTTAGCAGGACACCACTGCGGTCCTGGTATACATCAGTGTCACTGTAAATAAGCACATTAGGGTTTATCCAAACACAAACTGTGTAATTAGATATGTTTAATTATTTTGTTATGTTCAGTTGTTCTGTAAGACAAGCAGCACCTTAAGGAAAAAATCTTTATATATCTCCATGAAATATCAATAATTTACCCCTGAAACACATAAAGTGAAGGATTCTTCTACCCCCAAACAGAGTGGTGTTCATATAAGTTTATTTCTCATCATGTTCGTTGCCTAAAAAAACATTTTTTTTTAAATTAAAGTCCTCAAATATGTTGGCTTCCTCTCATGAAGGTATTCATGGTATACGCTGCTTTTTCTAACCAAAACATAAGACAATATAATCATGGGTGTTTGGGACCACAGCTGAAATATGCCAAAACTTGTAACTACCAAGAACAGTGTTTTTAAATGGTTAAAACTACAAATATAGTTTAATGTGCATTTTTACCAGAGAGTTGTAAATTGTTTCAACCCAACTGCTAAAGCCAATATCTACAGTGTTTCTTAATTTCACTCTTATTGGTATATCCCAAAAACACTAAGCAAAATATAGTGACCTTTCCTCACCTCTTTTTTTTTACTTCAGGAACTGAAAGGGCGCACTTATCAAATCATTGTCATCAGCCATTGTCTGCAAACATGATGTGGCGTGAATTATTAAAACCACAGTTCCTTGTTCCTCACTGCAAGACAAGCCTGCTTGATTTGCTTAAACACAACGCACCCTCACGTCCTAAATTAGACACAGGCTTGTCATGGTTGATACCAGTTTGGACTCACTCTCTGTCAGATACAATCAATATCATCAGAAAGTAAAACCAGTCTTTTGTCAATGCATGCGTTATTCAAGTAATTTCCAGCATTTAGCCGAGAAATGATGCTCTTTGTGTGTTGGTTCCTCTTTGGGGGTTTTTGAGTTTCACTGTTAGGAGGTCAAATCTGTAAAAAAGGTTACTCTTTTTTTGTTATGAATGGCTCTTGACTCTTAACTCCACAATATTTCAAAATGGAGCATAGGTATGTTTTTTGTTAAAAGCACTTTTTCTAATTTATTTGACTTAGGGAGATGAGATTATACCTGACTGGATTGGGTTGTTTTGGTTTGCACTGCTGCTCTGAAGCATAAAAGTCATGGTTTTCAATCCTTGGATCTTTCTGCATAGAGTTTGGGTCTCTTCCCTCTGCATGGATGGGTTTGCCCTGTGGACTATGGCTTCCTCGTCAAACTCAATACCTACATGTTGGTGTTTAATTTTCTCTTTAAATGCATTACGGAATATTTTTTGTATGCATCTAAAGGAAACCTATGTTTATACTTTTCCATTTCAACGATTGCGCCACTAAAGAAAGGTACTGGCATCACTCCTGACCCTGTAAGGATAAGCTGTTTTAGACAGTGGATGGATAAAATTTATGCATTATATGCCTTGTAGCTTTTGGAGCAAGTCAAACCACATGTTTGAATCTGTAAATTCCATAGGACTTTATCTTGCTTATTCTCCTCTACCTTGGCAGGAGATTCCCATTTTGACTTACAGGTGTCCACGTCATTTTCTGCACGATGTTTTTGTACACCAGATCCAGGATTCCTTCTTTACTGTTTCATCTTGGCTAGATGGATCTTGGGACTTGGCTCTGATGTTCACTGGGCCACTTTTCCCTTCTGTCCATGTATTGGAAAGCCTGTGGAAACAGGATAATCCACCATGCATATTTAGCAGCTTTCATGGTTTAACATCCATAATCAGCAGTAATGCCCATGACTTGTTTTTGGCACTTCTTGTTAGTTTGTTAGTTTTAAGAATTTGCCACTACTACTCAAAGGTACTTTTAGTACTCCTAAACTTCTTAGGTTTTTCCTCCAGGAAGTGTAAATCCTTTTGTGTGGATTAAGTACCCTCCCGTTGTCAAAATCTGGTCACGTTTTGATGTCAGTCACTGTATCACTTATTCTTAGTATAAACTTTGTCATCCACGTTGAGTAGCTGACTTGTTGAGTTTTTGTCTGTTTAGCCGTATGCAGAACAGCAATGGGGACTTGCACAACTGGCTTTAAATTCACCTCAAAGATTATTTTCCAATGACGTTTGCACAATATTGTTGATCTTGTCTAGCTTCAAGTGTTCCAGGATCTATGTCTGTGGGATCGAAGTATAGGGTTTATTGTAATCCATACAGGCATTTTACAAATGTATTTGTCCTGCTTTGTAGCTCTGTGAGATTGTTCTATATACCTGTAACTAGTGTTTCGCTCCTCTGGTGTTATTACAAATGACTTTCTCTGTCATGTACTGATCCATGTTTTGCTTATCTTGACTTCTATGCTGCCTGATAAGAGCATCCACATCCCTTCTGGGATATTTCATAATCAGAACTGTTCAGTAGTCAGTCAACAATTCAGGTTTGGTAACATAACTCAGTTCATTTGAACTGCCAGATGCTAACTGATGAATGCTTTAAATCAAGTTTTGGGAAATCTTTTGATTGTTTGTTTTTATTTTCCACTAGATTCTTCATGAAGAAGCTTTCATGACAATTTTTTTTTTAATGTATTTTCTAGTAATGGGAAAAAAATTGGTAAAAAAAATAGTTATACAACGATCATTGTTAAATAAAAAGCAGAAATTGATATCAGGCAGATTGGCTTTATCACTTAGTCACATAGTCAAGCATGTTGCTATTACTGTGCTTTCTAAACTCTGATTGTTTCGAACGCTCAGTGTGACAGTATAATAGGCCAGATTGCAGCTTGGGAAACAGCTTGTCATCTATGAAACTTTTAAAAACCAAGCAT
>JAVLVB010000221.1:196442-203942 GCA_032876305.1 Orestias chungarensis | reverse complement strand
TGAGCGCTGTTCCGGACAGCTGACCGATAACAAACGCTATCTTGGCGTCATCATTGAGAAATGAATGAGGCGAATGGGCAAATACCAACGAACACTGCATCATAAACCCCTCGCAGCCGCCAGCACTTCCGGAGTACCTCTCCGGAACCGGAAGTGAGACCCCTCGGGGAACCGGAACCGGAAACTCTTGACGCGGAGGTGGTGGTGACGGAGTGATGGAAGCAGTGGCGCCCTCATACGGAGGGGGGGGTGAACTCAGAGGCTTTACGGACAAGATTCTGGAGAGCTGTAATTTGATTCAGGGTCTGATTAGTTGTAGCTTGTTGATCTGATAGGGATCGGAGGACGGACTCGTGGGAATGGAGCATGGCGTATTGATCAGAAATAACCCTCCTGAGAGTCTCCTGTGGGTCAGCTTGGCCTGTGTGTTCTGTCATGTTATTATTTAAGCTTCAAACCCACATGAACAGAGGACTCTCAGGAGATATTTATAATGATTTATTTTAGGATAAGGTGGGGAAGGGAATCTGGTAATGATCAGCAACGGGCAAACAGCAACGAGTGGCAAGGAACGGAAAAACAGCAGGGCGGCAGTAACAGCAGGGAGCTGAGGACGTCTACAACGTGGGAGACCGGGAAGCTCTGAAGGTGAGGACAGGTGAGGTGAGAAAACTGCGATTGGTGAGGAACAAATGAAGGGAACGATCTTACTTGTGAAGCGTGAAATGTTGTCGCCAGGGAGGAGTGAGTGGTGAGTTTCTTCCAGCAGAGTCGTAGAAGGCGTGGTCCAGAGGAGGTCGAACAGTGGATGGTTTATGCTGGAGCGGGCAGACCAAACTTGAGCCAAGAGGCGTGGGAACCAGATGACGAGGGGAACCAGTGAGGATCTTGAAGGTGGTAAGAGTTCTGGAGTGAGAGGAAACCTGAAGGTAGACATAACGGTGGTTTAAGGGCGTGGGAAAAAACAATGTGGCAAATTAAAGATCAACAACAAAAACGAGAAACAACTAGATAATGAGAAACAACTAGAAATAACTACAAAGAAACATTCAAGAAACTAGAAACACTAAAGAGGCACTGAGACTGGGTTTTATCGGGAGTAAACAAACACTCAGGCGACGAGTAGCTGATCCACCACTCCTCTTTTACTGGCCCAGCTCATCAGCGCCAACCAGGTGCACCTGTGGTGGAAGGAGCTCCAGCAGAAGAGCACCGGTGACCCCCTGTGGCCAACTGGAGAAGTGGCTGAAAGAAACTCACACTGACACTGCTAAATTTGCTGGAATTTTTCCAGCATAAATATTAAGCAACCTGACTTATCTGTCTTTCTATACAAGCATAACATTTTTTGAAATGTTGACTGTATTCATTGCGCTGTGGTGAAAACAATAGGTGGGGTTAACAAAATAGTCAATTAGCCAATCACATGGCAGAAGCAGTACCCAATACAATTAGACAGCTAGATTTAGTTTAATCGACTGGCTGCAGTTTAAATGTATCAGGATGAGAAGAAGAGGAATTTAAATAACTTTGAACACATTTGTGTGGATAAAAATGCCCTATAGATGTGAGACGAGAAAGAGCAGAAGGGTTTTGAACAGTAGAACAGACAACGGCTGATCTAATTAACCTTATGTTCAGATTCATGGAAGATTAGTTTAGGGCAAGAAACTGAGGCTATATTCATATTATAGAGTCAGAAACTCAATCTGCCTCGTGTCAGTAACACAGCCTGCCTGGGTGTTGTTACTGACCACATCCATCTTTTTATGACCACAGTATACATATTGATCCTTGTAACAGGATAATTCCATATCACAAAGTCCAATACGTATCAGTAACGTGAAAATATGACTGTAGGCGATGATAATATTATTTATATGCGATATAGTTTCCTCTATTTAGGATTCTACAAAAATGTCTTTAGTGTCCATGATCAGCATCTGGTTCATGTTAGTAATTATATTTTGCGCAAATCAGACTATGAGGGTGATGTAAAAAAAATTTAAACCAGTGATTCAGGCATAAATTGATAATAGAAAAGCTGGTAACCCTTGGATGGGGCCTGTGACAGATTTATGTTCTACCGTTGAGGAAACTCATCATAATTGGAGACAATGAGATGTTCGTTCCTATCTGCGCCCACTGTTCCCTCTGCACTGAGAGGACTTATGCTTTTCCTACTTGTCCCCTGTAGGTGCACTGATGACGTCCGTGGCAAATGGTGCACACTCCCCTGCCACTGCGTGACTAATATTTGTTGCTACGGGGTGAGAACATCCAGCCCATATCTTTGATTAAAACCTCTCTCACTCCTATTGATTTTTGCTACCATATTCTCGTTGTTTAAAGCCTTAAATGACATTGAGGCTGTTTTGGGGAGCAAGTCATGACTCAGACTAACTTGGATTATCTCAGCATGACGCAGCAAAACTGGAGTTAGCTCGCTTTGTGTAACGTCACTTCAACCGCTCTTTTTTGCAGACACAAGTGGGGACAAACAAGCGGGTTGATGGGCAGAGTGACCAGGAGGGTGACATCATCTCTAACCTTGGGAGCCTGCTGGTGATGCCAGCGGTGCGTCTGTGTGTCACTTCCTGGGAGACAGTGGAACAGGAAGCCAGAAAGAGAGAGAGAGAGAGAGAGGTGACAAGTAATGAATCCTTTCTCCAGCAACTGCAAATGAAGTCATGTTAGCGTGTGCATGGACGCACGAGTCTGTGTAAGTGTGTTTCTCACACACACCGGGCTTTCTGTGAAAAAGCTGCCGTTGGCTCAGAAACCTCCTTTAAGCTTTAACAGCTTGTCAACACATTTTAATTTTGACTACGCAATTATAGCCATGGCAAAAAGGCCCCAAAAGCTAACATTTTAACTGAGTGGATTTCTTCCACAGAAAGATTTCAGAACAGAATCATTCTAAGACGAGCTCTGGTGTGAAATCAGATGCTATTTTAGTTCAGTCTGGCTAATTGGATGTGCAAGGTTACAGCTTTAAACATGCATTATAATTGGTAAAGAAGTGCTTTTAATTTTTTGGGGAATAAAACTTGAAAACACACAGAGAGTTTTATATAATGAACTTTGATCTATAATTTCCTTAATCAGGACTCCCATCTAAGTAAAATTCAAATCAAGTTTTAAGAATCAAGATTCAAGAATCAGTTTATTTATATAGCGCCAATTTACAACAGCTGTAGTCTCAAGGCACTTAGCAGAAAATCAATTAAAATCAAAGATACATCATAACAAATCAATTTGAAAAAGTTTCCAATCTAAGGAACCCCAGCAGATTGCTTTGAGTCATTGAGAAAAACAAAAAAAATTTTAACAGAATTCTTATGTAATGACCAACATAATCACAAGGAAGAATGCTGACTTGACATATTTCAAGCAGAAAGCTTAATAAGCCACTAAAGGTAATTTCTAATGAAACTGCAATTTTAGAGTTTTGTGTCCGTTGCTCTTTACTGGGAGGTTGATTAAAAGAAAATATGTTAAAAAGGAATTACCAAAATCAACCTTGGAGAGGATTGTAAAAAGCCTACGGATGAATCCAGAACGTGGAATAACGGCATCCATTGTTTTAGGGAAATTAATCTCCCAGAGTCTTGATGAATAGCGGACGCACTGAACCCAAGAGAGGACCTACTGTATACATTATGGTATATGGTTGAGCGCTTTTGCACACTTATTTTGGTCACATATAAAAATTTCCATCATATATAACTATTATCATCAATCTAAGCAGAAATAAAAACTAAATTAATTTCCTTGTATGTGGATGAAATGTATGTAATTTTTATGTTACAGTTTCATAAATAGAACAAAAGTAAAAAATCGTTTGCTGAAATAGAAGCATGTTAGTGCACCAGTGCCCTCTTGTGACCAAATACATTACTTGGAAAGTAATACAGTTTAACAAACTTTTGGGTGATTAATTTATTATTCTGTTATTTATCTGTTATTGATCTCATGTTAGCTAATTTCTACCAGCATAAATAAGAAGAATAAGACGCACAGCTGACACTCCCACTTTCCTTAATGTATAAGGAACTTATACATGTAGGAATGTGCATAATTAACAACTCATCCTCTGATAACCCCCTTGACGCGTGTGATCAATTGCTGTGTTGCTATGACAACCTGGCAAGCGTTTGCAGAGGTCTTTGGGCTGTGACATGAGACACACAGCACTCATCCATTTTTTTCATTGCTCGGTCCTAACTGTGAAGTCACTCCATGCAGCCACATACTCCGATGTCGGGCTATGAAAGCCGATTTTTTTCCATGCAGCACATCTGAACACACCAGCTGTTGCATAACACAGGCTCTTCTAAACAACTCTTCAATTCCAAGTGAAATATAGAAACATAACTACAGACGCTAGACTAATCACTGATGGTGATGAAGCAATATAAAAACAATGCAAAGCAAGTAATTTGATGATTATGCAAAAGAAAAGTAGAACCCAAGACTTTAAACACCTGCATCTTTATTTTACATGCTTTTTAATCCAATTTCATCATTGTTTTCTAAATTAGTTTTATGGTTCCTGCTTCAGTGCAAAGTAATCATGCGTTACTACTGGCTTCAAGGCTCATGGAGCTGGATAGTAAAGCTGTAGGATACTTTGACAGTAAGTCAATAACTAACTTTATATCCAGTTCTTATGCGAATTTTAAGCAAAATTTAAATCCCGATCAAAAAAAAAAAAAAAGGAACTGGGAATGCAGTGTTTTCATCTACTAGTCTGGTTATGCAAATAATTTTTTTGTCAGATGTGGACGTTACATATGACTATAATAAATAGGAAGCATCTCTTTCCCATCGAAAAATATGGGAAAGAGATGTTGAAGCTTGGTAAAGAAGTACGGTGATAATCATAGCCCACAATACAGCTGTTATACTAGCTTTGGAAGTGTTTATGATTTATAGGCAAGAGGCCGTTACAAGAGAGGAACTTTGACACTAACAAAGTTAGGTTTAGTGTGTTATGATGAGGTGTGGTAGATGTGGATTAGCTTTGAGCCCCTTTGACTTATAGGTGTAAATGAAAGAAGTCAGACAGGAGTCACTATGGGTTAGGATGTTTGCAGATGACATAATGTGCTTCAGTAACAGTGGAAAGATGAACAGGGGGTGGGATCTGAGGAGAGTCAAGAATCAGTTTATTTATATTGCACAACAGATGTATTCTCAAGGTACTTTACGAGTAAATGAATTAAAATCATAGATACATCATTGAAATCATTTTGAAAAAATTTCCAATCTAAGGATCCCCAGCAGATTGCATCAAGTCATTGACTTGCAGCATTCACTCCTCTGGAATCAGCAGACCAAAACAATGGCTTGTGTTGTTGTTGACTTTAAAGCAATCCCTCATAATGAGCATGCATGTAGCGACAGTGGATAGGAAAAACTCCCCTTTAACAGGAAGAAACCTACTGGGAGTTGGAAGAGTCAGAAAACTAAAATAGATGCAGAGGATACAGGCAAAAAAGAGAGTTTATAACAGCAGCTGTAGAACATTGCTGGCAGCATCTCAGCTGATGTCCCCCTCCAAGAAGCTGCCTCGGCTAACAGATCGACAGACCAGATGTAGCTAATATGGAGAGAAAAACACTAAGAGAACACAAAAGGTTAAAAAGGTTCAAATAAGGGCAACTAAAGCAGATTGGACAAAGGAAGAAAGTAGCAGAGAGAGAAGTGGTGAGATTGTCCTCCAGCAGTCTGAGCCTATAGCAGCATAACAATCGAAATAACTTAAATAACCCGATGGAGTGAGACATGAAGAAGGTAGAGCAAAGGAGAACCGTCTGTCAAGACTGAGTTCCTCCCCCAACCGGATTAGGCTGTCTTCTCTACCTTTTCCTACCTATAAACATTATCATAAATTAAGGTTTTAAGCCTAGATTTGAAACTAGACAGGGTGTCTGCCTCACGGACTAAAGCTGGAAGCTGGTTCCACAGGAGAGGAGCCTAATAACTAAAATATGTGCCTCCCATTATACTTTTAGAGATTCTAGGAACCACCAGTAAACCTGCAGTCTCAGAGCATAGTGCTCAGTTAGGGATATAAGGAGTAATCAGATCTCTAATGTATGATGGAGCTTGATTATTGAGGGCTTTATATATGTCAAAAGAAGAATCTTAAAATCTATTCTAAGTTTGAAAGGGAGCCAAAGAAGGGAAGCTAAAATAGGGGAGATATGATCTCTGTTTCTAAGTTTCATCAGAACTCTTGCTGCATTTTGGACCAACTGAAGAATTTTGACAGCGTTTTGTGAACTTCCTGCTAATAAAGAAATACAATAGTCCAGCCTTGAAGTAACAAATGCATGGACTAGTTTTTTAACAATAGTCCTAGAGAGAATATTTGTAATTTTTGCTATATGCCTAAGGTGGAAGAAGGAAATCTTACAGACCTGTTTTATGTGGGACTTGAAAGACACATCATGATCAAAAACAACCCCAAGGTTCAATACTTTGTTACCAAAGGCCAATTTGCTGCTATCCAGTTTATGGGGTTGACGAAGCAATTTCTTTTATAGAGGTTCTGGTTCAAAGATAACAAAAGACATTTGATGTAGAATGAATTTCTTCATGCTACATTGTCCTGGTTTATATTGAAACACTAACCATAGCATATCTGAGGACTTGAATAACTGGACAATATGAGATTAATAAATCAGAATACTTACTTTATTAGGTAACCCCTGCTTGTCATAGGTTTTACTGCCTGTTGCCTTCACAGTGTCTTAACTTCTTGGAAATAGCTCCAAAAACCATGTTCCACATTTTCATTATTTTGGGCAATGGTGGCTCAGAACGTACTCCTATATACATCAAAATACATGTTTTCCAACTCCCGAGCGAAGGTGGCTCAGGTTTTTTGATTGATTTACCATTTACCATGTATACCAAAACATCAAATGTATACTAAGGTATCATACCTGTGTATTACATAAATGAAAACAAAAACACCATTATTAAAACACTTCATAAGAACAAAAACCTAATTTCATTTACAGGTTTTTTTTTCAATCAATTTCCCACAATGGAAAATAAAGATTAAAAAAACTAAAAAATAAAAATAATACTAAAAAAAATAAAAATAATACTAAAAAAAATAAAAATAATACTTTATTTATTTTAAATAAATAAAGTAAAACAAACAATCCAAAATAAAAATAAAATATTCAAAAACTATTGCTTTAAAGCACTTTACTGAATTAAATATTTCTTGCTCCATTTCTCTGTCCAGTTGTCTCCAATCGTCAGTCAACTGGAGTTTATATCTGTCAGGTTGAGTCATTTTGTGCCGTTTCCTAGGTGGCCACGGGGGTCGCTGTGACGGGGCTCCAGGATGGAGTCCCGTGGTTCCCAGGTGTGTCGGGTTGGCACTGATGAGCAGAGCAGTATAAAGAGGAGTGTGGATCCACTATCCGGCGCCTGAGTGTTGCCTTTAATCGGTAACCCTCAACCTCAGTGCCAAAC
>JAVLVB010000221.1:140735-196342 GCA_032876305.1 Orestias chungarensis | reverse complement strand
CCCGGTCTCCGACGTCAAGTTTTCCCCGTGACTTCCGCCACTCACTGCCGCTGTACTTCCGCCACTCAGTGCCGCTCAGACTCACCGCTGGATCCGACCCCTCTCCGTGTCATCTCTCACCTTTCAATAAACCTTTAACTATATCTCTTGAGAGTCTCTGCCTTTGTGGGTCAGTTAAGATCTAAATCCGATATGACAATATCAACCAATTGTGATGTCAGCCCAATGGTGGGAGGAGCTCTGGAAGCGGGAGAGCTGCGACCCAGGTTTCTCCTGCACCACCCTGGGGGCGATATTTTTGTCGCCCTTCAGGCTTCCGAATTGAAGACACTGATTGGATAAATTTCGGTTGCTATGCGCGAACTTCTTGTTTTTCTGTCGCCCCAGCCGCTCAGCTGAGGGAGATTTTTCTCCTAAAATGATATCTATTTTTATGTATGATACTTTGTTAAGAACCTAAACACATAATTAACTTAGAATGTATGGATTATTGTTATTTAAGAAAAACAAAACACTGGGAAAACACTGAAGGGGGTGGCGCCCTATCGCACTGTATTGGTCAGCTGCCACTGTCCTCTGCTGTTTTTTAAAGTTCTAAAGGTTATTTGAACTGCTATTATCTTTCCTCACATTGTACCAGTCCGCCCATCCTTCCCTGACCTTTGACATTTTGACATATTTTGTTACTTTTGTACCATTTTCTATAAACCCGAATGATTATTGAGCTTGATAATACCAGCAGGTCATCAGATTCTGACCAGTGTGGTGTTGACAACATCCATGTTACTTGCATTGCATTTCTTCTCCCTTCTGTTGCTTGCTTTGAACTTAAGCAAGTGACATTCACTACTTTTAGATGCCTAAATGAACTAAGTTGCTACCTTGTGATTGGTTGATTTGTGTTAAAAAGCAGTTGCATAAATATATATATTTCAAAATAGTTATATGTTTAAATATATTCTTCTTCTTTAGTTTTTTTTTAAGAGGAAACAGTCTGGTTGTGTGCAGACACCTCTCAGAACAAAGCTAGAGCTCATACTTTCTTCCTTTTTGGTTGTGATGTCAGAACTCCAGCATCAGCGTCTGTTTTGTTTGAGTCCCTCCCTGCAGCTAGAGGGCTATTTTCACATGTCAGCCGTGACATTGAGCTGCCATGACAACGACACCCATGTTTAAAGCAGAGTTGTCCCAAGGATATTTTCTGTCACTATAATTTCCTCTTCTGAAACATACTGATAGCAACACAAAAGCATACACTGTGAGATAGAAACAGTTAAAATTATAAGTCCTATGTTACTCATTTATTTGTTTAATAAAATTATTTGTATATTCTTAATTCAAAAAGTTGTTTTATTGTTGATTGCTGCAGAACATCATTTTTTACATTTATTATTTAATAATTACTTATACTCCACACAGACTGTTTTCTAATTTTAAACAGTAGGTTGTTTTAATTTAAAATGAGGTTTTAATGAATAATATGTGCACTTTAGTGAATCACAACGATATTTTAAAGACTAATATCCACATTTAATAACTTGAATATGTTTGAATAAGTAAAGTTCTTTTACTCTTTTACCATTTTTGCTATCATTTTTATAAAACATACTCATAAATATGCGGTTACAAATCTATGCATGTGTTGGATTGTGGGTTTGGGACAGCTCGTGGGACAGCTGTAGCTAATCTGTCCACACTCTTAGAAAGCCGCCTGGATTGGGTGGATCCTGCTGTGATCATTAGGCACTCTAGCACACCTGTGTCATGTGTTTGCTTCATCGGGATCTGCTCTAACCAACCTGAGATTCTGTCCAACACGAGAAGAAAGGTAAGCAATCTGCTGAATCCTCTCCCGGTTTGTTGAAAGGTAAGTTTTAATTTAATCTTTAGAAGTAAAAGGTTTTTTCTTTAAAGTTAATGTCTACCGATTGAAGATAGAGACCTGAAATATTCTTTAAGTAGTGTTTTTTTTTTAAGGTGGTTGTGTTTCATCGCTTCTAGGTTTTTTCAGTCATCGCACACTTTTACAGAGTTTAACAAGAGAAAACCTCTGGACTGTGCTATGTTTTTTCGGATTAGATAGGTGGTGTGGATGTCATCTCATCGCTGCAGCAGAGGTCACAGAAGGTCTTCTCTAAGAAGCTGGTTTCACGTGGTGGTTTAGATGTTTGTTCCTGTTGTCTAGCACCATATGAAATCAGTGTTCTTGGAGACAGAAGGATCGCTCTGGCATCAGGATGACCGGCCCAGCTCTGGGCCTTTCCATCTTCGTTGCCACTAAAAGATAACTGATTTCCCCTGGTGCTTAGAGCCATCTGCAGCCTTCTAGCACCATTTGAAATCGGTTATGACACTGTGGATCACATCATCTAAGGCTGATCAACTCTGAAGAGTCTGGATTCTAATTCAAGCTTCTGTCTTGATTAGAATTTGTCTGTTTTGTGAAAAGGAGTTTGTTTTTTAAATGTAACTTTGTGAATATGGATGCAGTTCACATTGTTTGCCACCAGAGGCTGCCATAATTAAACCAAAATTTAGTTGTTTTTTTTGGTAGAACGCATCTGAAGGTCTCCAATTTAAGATCTCCAAGATGAAGTATAAAGTACAAGTAGTGAGGATTTTATGGTCTAGCTTTCAAGACAGCATAGACTGGTTGCTTCTAAAACAATAGACAATGAATGAGGTTCTACCCCATTCTCATAGATTGTCAAATCTGTCATCTATCCCATAAAAAGATCACTGATGGAGCATTATACACACTCAAATCAGAACTTCTCTCACCAATCTGTGGTTAAAAGTTCTGTAACATAAGGTTTAGCTCTCTCTCTAGGGTTTTGTAAATGCTCAATTTAAGTTTTTTGTTTTTTTTAGCTTTAAGATGGTCTAAAAGTGAAAGTATCCTTATATATGTTTGTGCTTAAGGTTTCTTTGTTAAACAGACAGAACCTTAGTTTGACTTTTGCTTCCACACATTCATCATTGTCTATACTCCCCCAGGATGACTGGCTCATCACAGTGGGGTGATTTCAAAGTGCCATCTAATTCTAGCACTCTTGCAATGAGAAGATCCTGGGTTGAAATTGGTTTCATATGTTTACAACACTTGTCTTTGAAGTTTAAGCAAGTTTTATTTTTCCAAGATAAGAAGCTAAAGTTTTCTGGTGATGTGTTACTGCGCCTTATCCATAAAATACTTTTGCTAAAACATTTTTTTTTATATCAGGAGATCTTTTCTGGGAATGATGGAGGCTATTTACATTTTGGTCAGGAGTCATCCATGTTAGTAATTGCTTTCTACAGTTATCTAAAACTGAAGGAAAAGTATTTTCTGCCCATTTGGCTGATAAAAGTAACTCAACTGATCCTGGTATCGCCACACTGACCGCTAATGTTTTTAAACTTTTAGTCTGACTTCCATTGCTTAAGCTGCTGGCATTAAATCAAATCAAGTAAAAAGTAATCAACCTTATGCCTGTTTACAAATGAAATGAAAAATCGGTGATCATTTGTCTTTCTAAAATGAAGGAACATTTGAAACTCATGGTTCAATATTAGTGAGATGGGTCCAACCAACAAATTGAGGCAGAATTGCCAGGTCTTCTGGAATAAACGATAAGGCCTTAGAAAATGTTCCAGTCTGAAGTGAGATGTCTATCCAACATTTAATTTCCCTTTGGAATAAAGTATATTTTATTGATTTGATTACCACAGTGTGATTTAAGAATCTAGTGGGTAACTCAAGATGGACTCTGACACCAAAGTGTAACAAAGTAACTCTGAACATTCACAGGAGTGAAACATAAAACTAAAATGAAATACAAATAAACGTGTGCCTGAATATATTAAATACATTGAACAGAGTTTCATTTTTCATATATTTTTCAACAACATTTTTCAGTACAAGTACAAGATTCAAAAGTAATTTGGCATACCCGAAAATATTCTGTTCATGGCTGTGTTTAAAATTGATATTTGCTCTAAAAATTGACATAAAAAGGATCCGGGCTTTTCTCTAGTGTAAAACTATTGTTATACTTTGAATGTCATCATTAAATAATGTACCTTACTACACTGAAGAAATTGGTACTAAGGGCGGTGATCTGGTTATCACAGCAAGAAAGACCCAACAGTTGTTTCTGCAGTTTTGGATAACTCCCTTGTTCTCTGCAAAGTCTAACACTCAACAAAACAAACTGAAGGTAATACTTACGGGGTAAGAACACTGTCAAAAATGTGTCTGCAAAACTCTAACATTGGTATTTGTATTTATGTCATGAAAGGTTCTTGTAAGCAAAAGTCAGCTGAAATATTTCTGAGTCTGAGAGTATGAATCTAAAAGCTGTGAGTACAAAGTTTTATGAATAAAACTCTAATTTTCACGACTACGAACACAGCCCACTCAAAATGTAAAGATGGTGGCAGACAGGGGACCGGGTGGCACAACAGCGTCAGCTGAAGCTTCACAATAATATATATATCTCTATATAAACAAGTGGTTGCTCCACACGGAGTGGGCTGTGTTTGATGAGATCGTGGATCGATTACTCCGCTCTGTGACGTCATCGTAACAATTTCTTTTTACTCATACCCACAAAGTTGAATTTGTATCCACAGAGAAAGGACGAGTTTGTTGGCGTAAAAAGTAGTTGTATTCCTAAGACTTTGTACTCACAGCTTTTAGACTCATACTCTCAGACACAAATACTTCAGCAGGATTTTGGGTTCAAAAACTTTGTTTTGCATGCACCATAATTTATCAAGTTTGCAATGAACATCCATAAGTTTAAAAATATTTTATGAGACTAATTCTGTTTACAAAATGTTAAGGGGATGTAATGATTAAATATTCTGGCATTTAACTAATGGAAACAGTTTTTAACATTTATTATTAATTAAACCCCATACAAACATTGAAGGTCTTAAAAACCTCCATAATTTGGCATCAGGGGCTCCATCACTAGGCTCACAACAATACAACATTGAGTGTTCATAGTCTCAGCCATGTTTTTAAATCATCTTATTTCCATTTCTACTTGCACTATATTGTAATCTTCCTTTAGAGGAAATACATGAAACTTTTTCTACTGCTACTGTGTCAAAAAAATCTCATCACAATAAATGGAAAGAATGATGGTATGATTAACAACAAACCTAATATGCAGCTTTTTAATTCATTTGTGGCCCAAATGGATATTTTTCTACTTGTGTAATATGTTCAGATTTAAGCTCTAAATGTCCTGATTTTACCTTCCTTTGGCAGTGTTTTAGATCTGGATTCTGAACATGAACCTTAGTGACGAGCATCTTCTTTATACAGGTTGCATCTCCAGATTTGGGTAGTGAGCAATCGATGTTGTAGAACCAGATTAGATTTTTTCCTGTTTGGAATAAGAAGCAGAGGGAGAAGAAGGCAATTTAAGTCATCTCTTCCTTTCATAATGTACAGCGATCATATCTTTGACTCTTTATCTCCTGCCTGGATATTCAACTTTAGGCATGACAGTTATGAGACTGTCGTACTGTAACAGCCTTCAGTTAGAAGCCCAGGTTATGAGGTTCTAACACTTAATTTCTCTTTTAGGGTAGAGCAAGGAGACTGAATTGAATCTACATCAGGGTATAATGCACAGTTTCTATATATATTTTTCTAATAATGCAAGCAAAATTCTTTGTGGATATAAATAAAAGAAAAAATATAAACAATGGGGGAAAAGTTTTATTGTTCAATAATTTCACTGATTTATCTCAGTAGTGTTCTGATTTTAAAGGATTTATACATTGAGGTATAAATGTGATGTTGAAAATCAAGATTAAGAATTTAAAATATTTACAGTGCTTCACATTTTATATGGTTCATAATTAAAACTATATTCTCATAACACAAATGGTGGTCTTACTTAGGGACCGACAGTGGCCAGTCCCCCTGACGAACTGGTCGGACCCACTTTGGGGGCCCTTGTAGTAAAGCAATGATGTTCAATCAATTTTTCATGATTTGCATTGGCACACAAACCGTAAATGATTGATATCTTGTATAAGTTTTATTTTAATAATAAAGAAAAAATGAAGGTGTTGCATCCTTACTTTGAGCAATTTTGAGACAAGATCCCTGTTTTCTTCAGGATTCTGCATTTCTTGTGCATAAAGAATCTTTTAGGTTGACCTAAAATGAAATCTTGACCTTTTTCTGGTAACAAAGTAAAGAACTTTGGTGTTATTTTTGATTAGGATACGTCTTAACTCCCATAGAACACTGGTCTCTAAGATTTACTTCTTTCACCTTAGGAATATAGCAAAAATTAGGAATATTCTCTCTAGGACTGTTTAAAAAACTAGTCCATCCATTTGTTACTTCGATCTTGGACTGTTGTAACTTTCTCAGCATGAAGTGCACAAAACGCAATTAAGTCTTCAGTTGGTCCAAAACACTGGAGTAAGAGTTCTGATGAAACTTAAAAAGAGAGATCATATCGCAGATATTTTAGGTTCCCTTCATCTGCTCCCAGTCAAATCAGGTATAGATTTTAAGTTTCTCCTTCATACATATAAAGCTCTCAATCAAGCTCCATCATACCGTATATCAGAGATCTGATTACTCCTTATGTCCCTAACAGAGCTCTTCGCTCTCAGACTGCAGGTTTACTGGTGGTTCCTAGAATCTCTAAAAGCACAATGGGAGGCAGATCTTTCAGTTATCAGGCTCCTCTCCTTTGGAACATGCTTCCAGTTTTAGTCCATAAGGGATAAACCCTGTCTAGTTTCATAGGAAGGATTGAAACCTTCCTGTTAAAGTTTATAGTTAGGAAGAGGTAGAGAAGACAGCCTAATCCGGTTGGGGGAGGAACTCAGTCTTGACAGACGGTTCTCCTTTGCTCTACCTTCTTCATGTCTCACTACAGCCAGTGGCGGAGCTGGACTTTTATTTTTGGGGGGGCAGAGGGTGGCCAAGGTTATTTTAGGGGTCCATAGACCATGACAATAAATTTGTTTCTTGAACAATAAATTGCAATTGGAGTCTCTAAACATTGAAATATATTTAAGTAAGTAATAAGCATACAGAAAATTAGATTTGTGAATGTAATTTTGAGTTTATTAAAATTCCAAATGTAAAACATAATTTAGGAACAATTTTTCAGCGAATAACCATTTTACATGAATGAAAATAACACACATTCACTCACACCCAATAACACTCAGTTAGTCACTCACTCAAAAAAAATGTTTATCAACTGGCTGCTGCTGATGTTTCTGTCGCCCCAGCCGCTCAACAGCAGGCGCTTTTTCTCTCAAAATTATATCTATTTTTCATATATGGTACTTTGTTATGAATTTAAACACAATTACCTTAGGATATTATGATTATTGGTCATCACCCCTATCCCCCTCGATTTTGTTCAGCCGCCACTGTATCTATATCTTTATACAACAGTTGGTTCCGACTGAGTAATCTGATTGGACGAGAGAGTTTCCATGAGTGTTGATATTCACAGATAACTGCACTGGGACTGTTCACAGGTGTATCACTCCGCTACACCAGAATTCTAACAGTTAATTTTAAATTATATAAACTAGCTTGTGTGCAGAAAATGTTACCGTTCGTTGCATGGCAACAGCCTTGTCGAGGAACTATTTTTGTTGGCGGAGCCAACAGATCATCAAATAAACAAATCATAGTCGTTTGTGGTGTAATATTACTAACTAATAAAATGTGTTTGTAGAACTGTTGTATAAAAGCAATATCACACTCAAGGTCGTGCTATATCTGTGAATATCGGCACGTGTGATTGTCTGCGGCCGAATCACACCAGTGCCGATATTCACAGGTATAGCACGACCTCGAGTGTGATATTGCTTTAATATATACATATATCGACAAGCCTGTCACTTAGGGGAAAAAAAGAATTTTTTTTATTTTTTACAGTCACACAATGATGTTAAATTCCCACTTCCAAATCATCTTCTTCTTTTATTTAATTTAAGGAAACAAAACATGAAATGGCTGATAATCTGCTTGTTTAATTCTTCGCAAATGATTGAAGAAAAAGTACAAGGCTTCGCAACCCAAATTAAATGCAGACGTTAATGTGGAGCAGCTGGTCATCTGTATACATCATGAGATGTAACGTTAACTTTATACCCATAGAAAAACGATTTATCTGAACACAAAAGTTATTTTAATCAGTCTATTAGGAAACTACTGGACGGGAGGGACTTAGCAGTCAATATGCCTTACAGATTCTAAAATGCGGCTGGCTCCTATTGACAAGACGTGCGATGTCGTGACATGTCAATCATCTGGGGGGGCACCTGGGGGGTCCAATCAGAAAACAGGGGGGTCCGGTGTTATCCCGGCCCCCCTTCTACCTCCAACACTGTCTACATGGTTATTTAAGTTATTTCTATAGTTCTGCTGCTATAGGCTTAGACTGGAGGACAATCTGACCACTTCTCACTTTGCTACTTTCTTCCTTTGTCCAATCTGCTTTAGTTGCCGTTATATTAACCTTGTTAACCTTTTGTTTTCTCTTAGTGTTCTTCTCTCCATAGTAACCACACCTGGTCTGGTTCTGTTAGCTGAGACAGCTTCTTGGATGAGAACATGGGCTGAGATGCTTCCAGTGACGTTCTACAACTGCTGCTATAAACTCTCTATTTTTTCAGTTTCCTCTGCATCTATTTTAGTTTTCTGTCTCTTCAAACCCCCAGTCGGTCGTGGCAGACGGCTGCTTTTACTGAGCCAGGTTCTCCTTTCTTCTTGTTAAAGCGGAGTTTTTCCTCTCCACTGTCGCTACATGCATGCTCAGTATGAGGGATTGCTGTAAAGTCAACGACAACACAAGCCATTGTTTCTGTCTGCTGATTCCAGAGGAGTAAATGCTGCAAGTCAATGACTCGATGCAATCTGCTGGGGTTCCTTAGATTGGAAATTTTTTCAAACTGATTTATAATGATGTATCTATGATTTTAAATTATTTTCTTGCAAAGTGCTTTGAGATGACGTCTGTTGTAAAGTGGCGCTATATAAATAAACTGATTCTTGATTCTTCTTGATATAATTATTTTGATTCATTTGTTTTTTATTTCCCCGAATAAACACTCAGCCCACCTTTCCCTCCCATATTAATGTAGAACTAACACTGCATACCATTACAAACAACTCCTAATATGTATTTTTTTTTCTTTTATGCTGCAAATTCAATTGAAGACCAAAATCTGACTTGATAACGTTCCACACTTGAAGTCAAAGCTCAAACCAAGCATGCCATCACATGAGGTATCTGCAATTTTAAAAGGTCTTAATCAGAAGAGGTACCACCATCATCTGAATGGCAGGTTTAGAACTACAAGGAATGTTCCTAGAGTATCGTGCTGGAAAAGAGTTACATTTTTGACAAGCATAATGAAATATAACTTTTTAGCTACAAATTTCAAGTATTGTTTCTTACATTGCACATTTTAGGTAATATGTCTACATTTCTTGAGCACTAAGATATGTATCAATAAATTCATAATTTCACTGTAGTTTATATTATGATTTTGTAATATTGTGTGGCTTACGCTGTTTTTAATAGTTATTTGAAATCTAACATGAAAACCAAGAAAGGAAGGTTGATTGTGGATGATGATCATTTAAATATTAAAATATTAAAAACCCATGTAAACTCAAACTACAGAATAAATTATCCAGTGGAAAACCCTGACAAAATAAGTAAATAAACACTTCCTCTTTTGAGCAGGTTCCAGATGCACAAGCAGTAAAGAAAACTGAAAAATGTGTGTGTATATATATATATATGACTGACTTTCTGTTATTGATTATGGAGGTTAAATCTCTCTGACCACGCCCCTCCCCTGATAGTTCCTCTCCTATTGGTTGATTCTAAATTTTCCGCCATGTTCAGAAACAAAACAAAAAAACATACATAGTTTCTTCTGTTGTGCTTCTGGTCACTGTTTTAGTATCATGATACTAGAATAGGGCAAACAAAACATTGTGAATGTGTATTGAGATGGATGTGGCAGCAGATGTAAGAGTGAAGTTTTCAGCTGCTGAGGGAGAAAAAAACAAGCAACTTAGCCGGTGAGTCTTTTTAAACTCTGTTTATGGACCGAAGCAGACTCTGTTTTATTCATACAGCTTATTATCGACCAGCAGCATCATAAAACCGGGTTTTACTTTAAGAGGAAGCGAGACATTTTAGCCCAGATAAGCTGCAGTGGCGTCCTTATACCGTAAGGTGGCAGCACGAGACTACTAAGCAAGCAAGAAATGTATTCACTTTCTTTTTCATGACGTTATACAAGATTACATCAATTTAAAATGATCTTAAGCTGTAATATATATTATAAATATGCATACATAAGTTGTTCCAATGTTCCCTTTTCTTAGTTTCTATTCTGTTTTCTCAAATAAATGAAAAAACAACAGATGAGTGATTGTGTTTAAAGACCATAATACAAATCTGGATCCATACCTAAAAAAACCATCAAATATAATAATAGTTTATCACAGACATTTATTGTTATTGCTGCTCGATATCAGTCTATATTTAACAGGTTTATTTCACCGTAATGGTCTGTGTTCTGCCACAGAGCGTCTTTCTGCTCATTAGTTTATCTTTGATTATGTTATTACACTAACATGCGGTTAGAAAAACCAATATACCCGAAATACCTTTACCCGAATTTTAATCAAATTAAAAATAATAAAACTAAAGCTGTAGTTTGTCTGTTTAAGCTTATTTACAACACCCTAAAACTTTTTTAAATTAAAAAGAAGAATATCATCATATTGGTACATTAATCTTTCGAAGATAAACGAAGACGCTGAAATTGATTGTGTGTACCAGCATCTGCATAGTTACCTGTTTATCAGTGCCACTGTTTCAGATTAATCCAGTATTAATTTGGTGATCCTATTGTTTTCAGTGAGAGGACATTAATTTTGTATTTGAATATATGTTTTATTAAAGCCTAAAGTTAAAAATGAGAGTGCTGCTCTAGTACGGTAAGGATTTTCATGTTTCATGAGCTCACCCGTGGTCCTTTAAACTTCTATTTTAATTTAACATGAATAATCTGATGAAAGAAGATTAAATTAAACTAAACTGCTAGCAAGTTACTGCAACAAAAACCTCACCATAAAGCCAAACAAACAGCTGCTACCAGACGTACCAGCAGTTTGGACAAATATGAAAACGCTGAATAAAGGAAGCAACAGTGTCCTGTGAACTTAGGTCTATGAGCTCATCGTTTCGGTAAACTGGCGTTGTTATACAGACTTCCATAAACTCTAAATCCTGCTGTTTTTGCCTGTCGTTTAAATGGCCCCGTTTGTCGGGCCGAACAGCCTGCTACTATAAAAGGCAGGAGAAGGGACGAGGATGCCGGTGGGGTTAACCCCAGGTCAGTTCTGTTTGCCTCCAGGCTTCAACAAACATTGATGCTGGGGCACTGACTCATGAGCCACGCATCCCCGGGCACGTGACTGCAGGTACGGGTAGAGAAAGAACCTTTGTCCTGCAGGTGGTTACAGTGACAAACTGGAAGCGAGATCAATAAACAGAAAAGCTAAACAGAACTGTCAAGAGCTCCTTCTTTAGGAATTAGTTTAGCTCTAATGACTCATACGCTGTGGAGTCTTGTTGTGATCTCAGGATTTGATAAAGACACAAACTTCATGTTTTTCTGTTGCCGCAGGAACTTCTTATTGAGTTCCATTTATTTCTAAAGAATTCCACTCACCCTTACACTAAACCTAACCTTTACTATTGTATATCTCATCGTACACCTCATCTAAGCTATACTCGCATCTATTCACAGTAATTCTCAGTTGGTCCCCGCAACATAGTGTGGTTGGAAAGTATTCCTTAAAATGTACCAAATACAAGAATACACACACACGTTCGCAAAGGATTGATTATACAAGATTGTGATTTGTGTTACTGTAAGTTACTGCATATATTCCTAACTCAGATACTTTTTCTTAACTCTAACCATTCCAAGTCTTTTCCTAACCCTATCCTTGACCACAACTTTTTAAATGTAATACACATACAATTAAACTTTAGTAATACAGCAGAGTACAACTGCAAGAACAAGCAAGGGCCTTGAAAACGTCCTCACTCACAAACGACTCTGTTATCTGGTCAAAATAGCCCTATTGGTCCTCTACAAATAGCATATACAAGTTCACACACACCTCTTTAGGTCTTGCATTTAAGATGGGTACTTGTTCTACATCTCTCAGATCTGGTTTCTCTTAATAAAACTTCATTAAAAGATGCCCATATTTTCAAATATAAAATTAGGCTAATGTTACTGGCTTGAAACATTTTTTTCGCTTAATAACTTATTTTTATTTCCCTTTTCATCTGTTCTAAGAAGGAATACGGAAGTGGCAGGGATGAGAATCAGGTAAAGAGTGGATTACGTTCATAAGTTTTCATTTTCACCAAAATGCAGAGATAAGATGAATTGTAATGAGAAGCTTCTGATGGATAGAAAAACTTTGCACAAACTTTTTAAAATGACAAAGCGTTAATTTACCAGCTGGTTTATGCACATTTAGGGGTAGGCTTGGTTTGAACGTAATTCTCTATATAAACTAAGGTCCAATGGGAACAAAACACAAAAACATGCAGGAAGGACATTAAAAGAAACAGACAAGGATCTGAAGAAAAGTTAAAAGAATTAGAAGTTGTAAAACAAGATGGTAGTCTCTGAGCAGGCTGATATCGCTATAGAGCGCATTGGTGAAAAATGTATCCCCATTTTGCAATCCCCAATTTAATCATCCAGGTCTGAATTGATCCCAAATAAATCTCTGAGCCATCAAAAATAGAGGCCTTACTAAGAGTAAAGGTAAATCCATCATCAAAAAATGATAGGCATATGGTCTATGTGGAAATCTGCCTAGATCATGCCAACCTAGTGAGAGGAAGCCAGCAGATCACCATGACTATGCTGAAGGAGTTACAAGCTTTAGCAGCTGAGTTGGGAGAGACAACAAATGTTGCTCAGGTTCTTCACTACTCAAAGCCAGATATAGGTGGCAATAAAGAAGAAAACTATCAAGGATATAAAAGGCACGTAGTAGACTCCGTAGCCAAGTGTATAAAACGTTTTGGGTCAAATGGAACTAAAATGGAGCATTTTGGCCTTTAGATAATATGCTATGTTTAGCGGACATCAATCAGTGTAAACACTGCCAGAAACATGCATAAATCAAAGCTAAATCAATGCAGATGCTAAGATTCTGTTAAGATGAAGACATGAAGAGACTAATTAGTGCTGAATAGTATGTTACAATTACATCATCCTCCCGTGAACTGTTTAGATTGATAAAAAATTGTTGGCCTTACACATACCAGTCGTTGTGGACTTTCGTTTTTCATGCTAATCTAATATTTAGCCAGTTAGACATACTCTTACGGCAGGAGATAATTACACTGGAAAATAATAATATCATTCAAAATGATAAAAATTGTGACCGTGATGGACGCGCATATGAGAAAGAGAGGAAAGAACAAAAGGGAGATGTGGCAACTGATATTGTCACCATAACATTTACCAATATTATCTACAGTGCAGAGGTCCAGCATAAACTGCTATTGAAATCATTTGATGAAAATTCCTGTATTTTCATATCACAACATTGTCATTTTTTTCCCCAATATCTTGCTCCCCTAAATCCTGCATCTTCTCCTTAGCTCGCCCCACAGGTTTTCTAGGTTGCATGTCAAAAAATTTTTTGATGAAATTCCCCCTTACCAGGTTATCATGGCATATTTTCTTAACAGTGTCTATAAGATGCTTTTTTACATATTCATACTTTAGTTCACATCCAATGCACATAGGAGTTTTTGTTGGTTAGAGGTTAAACCTTTTCATCTGATCTCAGCAAAACAATTCTAGTTAAAGTTCCAAGAGAGTTTAGTAAATTCTACATAATTACAATAACAACAAGGTAATGATAGTTGTGAAGACGTGTTGACTCCAAAGTATTTTTTAACCTCCCTTTACTTTTTACCTCTGCATGAATATTACAACACAATGGATCTTCTTAGTGCTTGGTAGCCAGTGGCTGAAAGTTATTTGCCTCTGTGTAATGTCATATTTATAACCTGAGTCAGGGTAGCAAAGGTGACCTCTTTGTGCTTGGTATGTGTTACAAAAGTGGTATGGTGACATGCCGCATGTCACCATACCACTTTTTCACTTCAGATAAGATACCGATACTGCAGTCTTCAGTATTGCCCAATATTGATACTGATAAAATATTAGCATAAAATATACATATTTTATTGCTGATGTATGAGATGATTGAATCATTTAAAATTGACCATGTACTCTGGACTAATATTTTTAAATTAAACATAATATCCTAAGGTTGAAACAAAACTTGGTTTGTAGACACTGTTGATGTAATCCTGTGGGATACAAGCACTGATGGATAGAAATGGTGGAACAGCCTGCTATTTAAGATGCAGGCCAATATAATCTAATACTCATGACACCCTTTATGACACCCAACCATTTTTGAAGTTTGTTCTACTGAATGGGCTTTCACATATGGATTTTATAAGATTACTGCAATTCACATTGTCTACAGAAAAACAGCAAGTTGCACATGATTTTCTACGCAGCTTCTTTTGTTTTGGCAAAATGTACCAACAATAAGATTTAACTGAATCTGAAAAGTCAAAAATGACCAAAAGTCCCTCACTCAGAAAGGGATGCCGCACCCTTGAAATCTAAACACTCCGATATCAGTACTCCAACACAAGCCCATTCCAGCATTTGATCTGAACTGCCAATGCAAACCTTGTCATTATCTTATTCAATTGTACAACCTTCTTTCTTGATTAATAATAAATGGATCAGGTTTTCTTATAACTATTGTTGTTAACTATCATCCTCCCAGTAAAATCACTTATTTGGGACTTTTTTAACATTTCACAGAACAAAATTAAAATAAGTCTGCATCACTTATGCTAATATTGTATCTGACAAATATCGGCATCAGGCAACACTGAAGCCTAAGTTATCACCATTATATTGGTAGTGACACAAACAATTTGTTAGTTTCAAACAGTCAACCAGTAAACAAGAAACAGACACAAAATAATTGCCAGGGATTTTGGAAGAATGAAGCATGCAGCCACCTGAAGGAAGCCATTATCTTCCAATTCTGTCAGATTTCATACATGCAACATACCAACAGTAGCTAGAAGTTCCAGATTCCCAGAGTTCAGAGACATATGGCCAAGGTAAGGGAGGCTGAAAGCTGAACACCTCTGAACAAGACATTAAATGAAGAATGTGTATCGAGCCAAGAAATATCTAAAAGAAGATTGTTTTTAAAGGTTTGATGAATTGATGAAAGGAAAGTGACTCTTGACAGACCAGATGGATAAACCTATGTCTGGATCAGTACCAGGCACATAATTCCACTTGAAGTCAGATAGCAGCAAGGTGGATGTTGGGTTTCTGTGTTTTTAAATAATGAGCTGGATGGAAGTTGATGAAAAACAGTTGACATGGCCTCCTTCTTGCCACCTGATCTGAAAAACCTCCATCTCCTGGCATGTCTGGTCACACTTTGTTGCATATCTTTCAACAGCTGTACAG
This sequence comes from Orestias chungarensis, assembly GCA_032876305.1. Taxonomy (NCBI): domain Eukaryota; kingdom Metazoa; phylum Chordata; class Actinopteri; order Cyprinodontiformes; family Cyprinodontidae; genus Orestias; species Orestias chungarensis. Next base: position 180,709 of record JAVLVB010000221.1, on the reverse strand, counting down.
CTTTTAAACTTTAGCTGTTTTTAGTCAGCATTCCTTTCTAGCAACTAAAATTTCCAATAGGTGGTGATATTCTGCACACAAACTAGTTTGTCTTCTGTCCTCAAAATAACCGCTTGAAGTTGAAGCAACACCTGTAGCAATCTTTGACCCGTGACTTCCCTTTTGGACACCCACAAAGCTTCTCATTCTTTTAGTTCCTGTAGTTTGTTTTGTCGGTGAACGGCAACTGCTGCCTACCCACCTTATATTTAATGTGGGTGGTCCTAACGGAGACTCGTGGAACCAGTCGGCTAAACATATCTGCTCCCTCTCCCGCTTTTTAATTTGTTCCGTATCAGAATGTTTAAGCTGATAAAGAGGCGTTCTAAAAAAAATGCTACTTTAAACCAGAAACCCTAGTAGACAGTTTTAAAAGATAGAAGACTGTTGGTATCTACTGTTTGTTGAAAATGACAGAAGTATGTCTGCACACATCTCTTCCAATTTGTTTTCATTTATAGTAGTTTTGTCCATTTATTTTTTTGACTTTCACTTCATTCATTCTTATACCAGGTCTAAAATATCACCATCAAGTGAGCAGTGTGCTAGTCAAACACAAAAACCCCAGTGTTTAATTCCAGTCTAGTTTGGAGAAAAGTCTGCATGACTTAACAGGGCATGACTCAGGGTGGGAGTTGTGAAGCGTCGCAGGACGTTCTAGAGCTTGTCTGCAGGACGACAGTTGCTGTGTGTGTGTGTGTGTGTGTGTGTGTGTGTGTGTGTGTGTGTGCGTGTGTAGGATGACGGGAATGACTCAACACTTGCGGAACGCACACGCAGAACAAGTGTTTGGGAGCATTCCCCGGATGCTCGTGCCTTCCACGGACCCCCCAAAAAGAGATGAATCTTCAGCGTCTTTAAATGTTCAGACACTGATGGGGTTCATCACTGAGATCAGTTTTTATACAGGATGAGCAACAAAGGTGGTTTTGATTCACCCGGTTGTCATTGCATGTCTGATAATCCATGTTTGTCTAGGTTTCCCAGTCTGTATAGAAATTGCACAGAGCTTGTAAGAGAAGCAATCTTTTTTTATTATTTTCCGTGACTTTCAGGACCATGTAGTTGGCTTACTCATACAAGCATGTGAAAAGTAATACTTTAACAGAGTTTTGGTTATTTGTTTGTGCAAAGCAAAGTATACTGAGCATTATGTGTTGTCTAATTGTTTCCCCTGTGGCCTAATTCTCCCAGACATCTCTGTGATGCTTTATTATACAATTTGCACAGCTGAAGAAAAGCAGGATTTACATCTTTCCTGGTTTGGAACAAGGCCAAAAAAGGGAGGAGTGGCACTAACCATGTTTGGGAGGTGTGTAATTAATGACTCCTCCTCTTTCAAATAGTAACGTGGGACTTTTTGGTCTGGAGGTCACTGAGGAGGCCCACTGTGATTATGTTGCTTTTCTCTGGCCGAGTGGATTCTTAATATCAGTGTTGGTCGGAGCTGCAGCTGTATCATGCTGAGGCTGTGGTAGGTACAGGGAGGGAAAGGTTTCCTCCTGACAGCTGACAACATTCTGAGCAGCAATCTTCATATCTCCCCTGTGGATGCTTTGAAGTCAGATTATGAACTCGGATTGTGGGTCAGGGAGAATATGAGTCAAAACTTCAGATCAGCACACTTACTAGTCTTGTAAGGAAATGCCGGTCTTTTTATCCTGATCCACCCTTCTCATTTATTTTTCTTTGTCTCTTCATCATCATGCAGGTCACTCCGAAGGGGTAGCTCCTTCACCTTTCTCAGCACTGGAGCACAGTGGGACTTCAGTTTGGTGAGTATAAATAAACCCTACTGGTGCGAAGTAAAGGAAACAACACTCAAAGCTGGATTATTTACTAAATATTCATATTATTTATGATTTTCTTGTTACCATCTTCTCATTTCCCAGCCCTGGAGTGTTTTGCGAACATGTGTACATTTTCCCGTCACCACTGTAGGTTTAAGCCGTAAATCTCTCCTGGACTTCCAACAATAGTAGCACTGCTTATTCTCACAGCGGTTACTTAGAGGCACCTTTCAGTAATCCAGTTTTCAAATAAGCAAAATGAACTTTAGATTTAAGCTCCCTCTATTTTTATGGGACCAACTGATATGTGCTTGTAACATTTAAACACATCATCACATGTAAGATTCATTAACTAGCTTTAGTTTAAGGTAGAAGGAACATTCAGCTTATTTAGCATGCAGCTACAGAGTATTTGCTCCCCAATGGAGTAGAACTTTAGTTTAGTCAAAGCACAACTGCACACGAGATGGGTTGCATAGCCAAGAAGCACTTTGGCTTTGCACCTCTGCATCCAGAACTTCTTATCTAAGTCTGAACGTTGTGACACATCATCCAAATCTGAAAATCTCCCAGAGCTCTGTTCAATCCATCATCTGCAAATACAAATACATAAACATGGCCCTCTAGCGAAGCAGAGAGGCTGATTAAGGAGAACAACAGCAACAAGAAAAAGGAGCAGAGAGGCCCGTGGTAACTTTTGGGTGAGGAGCAAAAAGCCACAGCTCAGGTAAAACAAACATGGCAACAAGACATCTGTTATGATTGCATTCCACAAATCTGATCTTCATTAAGCATGCCATGATGTGTAATCTTTTAGCTACTACTGCTCATCACCCAGAGTTATGCCACTGCAATGTTTCACACACAGTGAAACAAAGGGGCAGCAATTTGTTTTAGAGTGACCGAGTCCAAATCCAGACTTTAACCCAGATGAGAATTTCTTGGGAAATGTGTCTCATCCATTCTGATTGAGTTTAAGATATTTTACAAACAGTGGATAAAGATGTGCAGATGTTGTAGTGACATGCAGCAAAGAAAACCTAAAATCCTACTGGAAATCATCAAGGTTTGTTGAAATTTGGTCATTCTAAGAACACACTGTATTGTAATTTGCATTGGTTGTAAATACAAACTCCTGTTTAGAAGGTAAACCGGAAAGAAATTCTAAACAATTTTTTTCATGTGAACACACACAGATCCTGAAGCCGGAGCTAACGAAGCAACCTTACAAGTAATACCTGCTATCATTATGAAAAGCTGGAGGATGAGTCGAGTAAGAATTTATTTGTCTCATGCCTCCAGCTAACCGTCCGAGGATTTTAGCTGTTACTGTACTGTAGCTTGATGACTCTTTGTTCTCGTAGGCAGAACAAAACGACATAAATAAGACTTCACCCATCAAATGAACTTAACAGCCTGCAGAACTTTGCTGTCCTTAAAAAGAATAAAAACTGATCTGCTTCTGGTTTAGAATCACAACCGACACACAGTTGATGAGAAGCAGGAAAGGGTAAACGGCGAGCAGCAAGGTTTGTAGCTGCTTGAAACTCAATCCATCTGTCATCTGCTGCCAGAGGTGAAATAAAGGCAGACTGACAAAAGGCTAGCAGCTCTTGATTTCATGCCAACCTGGTGCCTTTGATTCGCAAACAGTGCACACTTAGGTCATCTCCTAACACCATGTGGAACCTTTTAGCTCGCTCTCAGCTCTCCCCTATGTTTGCTCTTTTTTTTAAACAAAAAAGGTTTCATATATAAATCTCTCAAATAGTTGGCAATGATTAAAATCCTGAAATCACATGCCCCTCTTATCTGTAGCCTAGCATTGAAGTTTAAAGGCTTGGCCAAGGCTTGCTTTGCTCTCTCACACTTGCATTGATGATGAACCGTCAGCTTTCGCTCAAGATGAAAATCTGAGTCAGGTTTCAAGCCCAGTGCCAGGGCGAAGGAGATCAAACACAGGAGGTTTCGTGGAATGTGAATGTAATGAACAATGGTCGGAATTAGACGCATATTTTCTGCAAGATGTAAGTCCAGGGGGGGATTAGATTTCAGCCCTAAGAGGTTGCTGCCAGTGTTGGGGTTAGCTCCAGTTTTGATGATGATTAAAATTAGTGATTATTCTTACAGTTGTGTCTGTTAACAGATATTTGTTGATACCATATATATTTACCTATCCTTTCGTCATCCTGATCTTCTAAGATCACCTCTCTGCTTCAGTTAAACATACCAGAATTTTAAGAAATGACCATCATTGAATGATACCAATCATAATACAGATATGTCGGTCATATCTAATTAATATTATGATAAGGTGAACCTCCACCGCTCCCTGGGCTCTTTTACAGGTTTATAACTAGATCTTTCCTGTTTTTATTCCAATTCATTTTACCGATTCATTCTAATCTCCCAATCACTGCTGAAGTAAAGCCTCCCACAGCATGATGCTGACCCTCCTATGTGCTTTGGTATGGACTGTTGGGTCCAAACAGGGGTTTTCCATTGGGACAAAAGGTTGAATTTTTTTCTCGTGTAACCAAAGCAGTTATTTTTTCGTGTTTGCCCTTTAAACTGGACTTTCTGAAAATGTAATAATGTTCCAACATCATTTTAATATTCAAAAATCTATTTTGACACAGATCCACCAGACTAGCGGCAAACCTACAGCAAAACATTTCTGTTTTATGCTGTAGGTATAAACTCCAGTTAAGTATGCTATAACTATGTGTAACCCTAACCTATGACATCAACTAAATTGAAAGTTCACGTTTTTGCCCCCAAATTTTCATCCTTTTTTTCCTTCTATCTCTTTGTGCCATCTCATTTTTTACCTCCACCATAATAATGACCAGTTCAGACTAAGCAGCCTCTTCCCTGTGAAACGCTTTTCCCTGAAGATTAAAATCATAGTTTAATAGCATGAAAGATTTTAGATGTTTGAAACCATTTCAGAGCCATAAATATTTCAACAAACTGGCAACAAAAACAGATCTCAGATACAACATTTCTGTCATTTTAGCAGATGCATCGTGTGTTTCTGTGTCTGCTCACTAACATGCAAATTTGTCAAGCACTCGGGTGTGTTAGTAATTAAATAGCCTACACCGGTTTCTATCAACTGATTTATGTTTGAGAAGGAGACTTACCATGTTTGTGAAGTCAGAGTGTTTACATCCAACTCCACCCACCTTTTGAACAAGTCGCTGCTCGATCTGGTTTTATGTATGTTCTGCTAACAGAGGGATTTCCAGGGTTTGTAGGAACAAGACAGTTGATTTCTTCCATTACCCCTCAGTCTGTTTTCATACCCAGATTGCTCCTGTGTTATTTTCATCTTTTGTTTAAAAGCTGAGCTTAAGGCTATATTAAACTTGGAGGGAGGTTTGACACATTGGATGCAAGCAGAGACTTGTTATTGACTATGTTGGCGGTCTCCCCCTTTGAGAGTCTCCTGAAAGGGATGCATATCTTCCACCTCAACAGTTTCATGTTTTGCCAATTTGACTTTGAAACCTAACACTGAACCAAAATTGGTAAAAGAGTGAGTATCTTTGTATTTAGATGTGTAACATTACAGCGGTAATTTCGCAATCAGAAAAGTAAAGGAAGGACTATTACAGGAATGCAAAATGGCTTCTCACTTGATGTTTTGCTAGAACATAGGAAAGAACGGCTTTGTTTGTTGCTGGAGCATGACTCATAAACACTAACAATCAGGTATAATGTTCTTAGCTTCGTTTTTTAACTAAAAGTATATATCAAAAAATGGATTGAAAATTCTAGGTATTTTTGCCACTTATTTCAGAAAGTGTTACTTATCTAGATTCATAAAATAATACAGTGGAAAACATTTCACCCTGTTATTTGTTGTAGATTTCTTCTTTATGGCCCAAATATAATGAAAAAAATCAGATTTAATGTTTCATAAAATGTTGATATTTACACTATATAATAAAAAAAGGATATGTATTTAGTTGGGGCTTCTCTTCAATGAATACCTTCATCATTGCTGTGCAGCCCAGAGGTCTGTGATTCTTCTGCGTTTTTTTTTTTTGGAGCCCAGATTGCTTTGATTGTTGCATTTTGTTGACCTTGTTGTCTTTCATAGTCTTTTAACAAAGCCCCATTGATTCTTTGTGGTGTTCAGGTCAGGGTAATCTAGTGCAGTAACAATATGGACACAGGAGCAGCTTTTGGCATCTTTGGCATTGTAGGCTGGTATCAAGTCCTTCATTTAAATGAAGGCAGTATTTCCATAGACCTGGTCAGGAGAGGGAAGTTTGAAAATGTTCTCAAGTGTTGGTACAGTGTTTCCCACAGGATTTTAGGAGACTGTGGTGGAAGGGTCTATGACTCTCGGAGGTTTTAATGTGTCAACGTTTTTGGGCCCGATATATCACACTTAAGTGCATTTTGAGACAATTGATGTAAAAAGCTATATATGAACATACTTGGATAGATGCAAACTTACAAAGGCACATCAGAAGTATTTTATATGTAATACAGAATAAAACAATACCAAAAACTCACTCACTCGAACAACCCATCTTTTGAACAATACATTCTAACGAACAAATATTTTTGGACAGGCTATTAACAAACTATTTACACCGTCTGCACACAGGTGCTGAACATTTAATTCTTTTGGAGCTTTCAAAAAATGAGCTCCAGAGCTCTGATGCAGTTAAAATTGGTAGATTAATGGAGATCTTCAAGAAGGCAGAAAAGTGTATGCAGTTCACTGTAAATTGATTAAATATTAGGCAAAATCTGAATAAATGTAAATATTTTTTTGAAACCAACAATTTCACATAAATGTTTTTCACAAACTCTTTTTGGGGTCAACACTGGATCTATAGTAGACGAGACTTCTGCAGCAAAAAATGACAACATGCAAAAATCTACAGGAAAAATAAATTGAAATAAACTTGAAAGTTATTTCTAAATTCCTTTAACATAACAAAGACTCTAGAAACTTTTGATTCCACATTAAAATAATGGTTGTTTAAATATAAACACACATTAGCGGGAACCAGATTAGTCACAAGTATCAGAGATTCTCTAACCAATTTCAATATGCTGGGATTTTTTAACAAACTACATGTAGATTCATTAAAATTCAGTAGAAAACAAAATAAAAAATAGATCATTTTAATTTATTTTGAGGTGTATTTAACAGGCAATCAAATGCAATCCTATTAAAACTCTATTTTTAATCTATTTTTTTTTTAAACTTCATTTGATAAAGTCATTCTGTGTGACCTAAAAAGTATTTTGTACAAATATAATCAAAGAAACGAGACTGAAGGAGTGAACCAGGCGGCACAATAAAACTGAGCAGCATGTTGTAAATTTGTTCCTTGTTTTATATAGATTATAATCTGATTATTAGTAGATTTTAGTAGGATTGCATTTGATTTCCCGTAGAATGACCCTCAAATTAAAATATGATTCATTTGTTTTCTTTAAAAGCATCATTTTAAAGCAGTAGGTATGAGTTTTCATACCTCCAGGAAATGTTTTTCTGCGTTTTTCATCCTTTTTATTTGTATTATGATTAAGGCTGGATATCATATCAATATTTTATTTTCATTTCAGGCCATATCGATATTTATCACAATATAAAACCAATCACTATATTTGTCAAGTTTAAATTAGTGAGATGTGAAATCAAATCAAATTGTTTTAAGTATTATTTTCTGTTCAATATAACAGATGTACTAAAGGAACATTCATTTTCAAGAAAATATACAATTTTGAAATCAAGATTTTAAAAGGCTCTAAGTTTAAAGTGGTTTGAAACAAAGGTTTACTGTCAAAATTGTTCAGTATGACTCAAAGTCTGTCAAGGGAGTGAAATGTTTAATCTAATTTGCATATTGTGACGTCACAAGATGGTGGCCATTATGGAAAAATTTTAGTTTGAACTTCAAGGGGTTTTGGATAAAGTTATTTATAAATTAAATTATATATGACTAAATAAACATATTTCCTCATTCAGAAAAACAGAGATTAAATCAATGTGCTAAGAATTTGTCAGATAATCTCCACAATAACCAACAGGCTCAGCAAAATTCCTCTTCTCTCAAGAACTGCAGCCATCATCATCATCATCGTAATTTATGGTGCCATTAACGCCACATCCACCACCATTAGCGCGCTGTTTTCTTCCGCCGCTTTTCCCGCGTTTGCCACGAAAACAGCGATTGTTTTTATCCCCACTACATTCACCCTTATCTGTGGTGTTAAGAGCCCCCCTGCCATGGCATTGTGGGTAAAAGGAAAATTATCTTTCGCACTGCTTTCATCACACTCAGTACTAGTAAGTTAAAAAAAGTGGGAAGTAAAAGATGTTATCAGTATTTGTATTTGAAAGTGGCAGATTTCACACATAGGTTAGGTTGTTTTTTTGTACTGCCTGGAGTAACGATAAATACTTGCATAAATTAGTCTTCAGGCCCATCCCCTCACATTAGCTCTATTCACATAAAACATCTCATTGTTATGGATCTTTTGTCACAATATTCATTTATTCCCACATTTAAGACTTCCCAGTTTATCTGATTTTAACTCGTCCCTAAAAAAGATGTTGACCAAATATACAGGGGATATGATTGATTTATGTGCCTTATCAAAAGGAGGTAATGTTTGCATTCATTGTGACAAATTTACTTATTAAATATTCATATACCTGCCAGATTTAGGTTTTAATCTCACTTGCATGTTTAAAACCGTAACTAAAATTTATAATAAAGTCTGGAGTTTTATGGGTCTGAATGTTGTGATGCCATAAAAGATTTTCCCATTGATTAATAACATTTTATTTTATCTATTTTTTTAATAAAATTTTCTTTTTTATTTAAACTCATTGTTCTTATAAAAGAGCTTGCCTTATTTACTATCATAAATATTGTCTTGGTAGAACACGTTTTGGAGTTTAAATCTTCTACCAGTCTAAATGATTTAAGGGCATAACTGTTTTTTAAAGAAACCTTTGGCTGACTTTGAACTTTCCAGTTTATTGATCGGGCTTGAAGCACTTACAAGTCATGCACCGTATTTCATACACAGGAAATATGTCCTAACCCTTTTATAAACAAAGGTTAACCAGAAAATAGCAAATTAAAGAGAACCGTTTTGCAAATTAGTAGCTTTTACCAATCACATAACAAGATGAAAAATCCTTATTTTGTATTTTTAATGCTAATGCAACATATAGGCATTAGAACACAGTCTTACAGCAGCCAGTCTAGTCATCACAATAGTTACGAACATTGTTGACGTCACACGGTTTTTTAATGTCGTGTGCCTCCAAATCCCACCTTGTGGCTGAGATTGTATTTGTTCAGAATAATTCATGAAGTATTTTTTATGTTTAATCAGGATTACTAGAGGGATTTTTTTAAGCTTCAGGGAAAGTGAGCTATTTGGCCATTAACTATAGACGCATTCATCAGTTACTGATCCTGGTTTATCCTCATGGACCTAATACACTATGTTTGGATTAATCCCCTGGATTTTTTTTGCTTTTGCTGAATTTTGATGAACTGATCAGTGCAAAATATGGAGCTTTGTTAGAATAAGCGCCATCATCATTATGTATGGCTTTTTTTAACAAACACAGCTTGACTCATCTGTGGCTCCGACCAAAACTCGACTGACTAGTAGTCGGTTACACAACCTGTGGATCGCAGCTTTGTTCACAGCTTCCTATTGAAGCGTAACATATCCAGGTCAAACAGCCTTTATTGTTATGTTAAGCTAACAGCAGCAGGAGCTTAAAGGCGTGTTTGGGTGGGGGGTTGAGGATATGAAGAGGTGCTTGGGTAAAGTTAGTGAGCAAATTGCACTCAGATATTTATGGATGTGGGAAAACAAACAAACACCCATCCCTGACCATTATGTATCCATTTTGGTCCTCTTTACCTCACTGGTTCGGCAGGTCTTCACCTCCTGTGTGTTCACACGAAGGCACTCAGGCCTAAAGGTTAATGGAGCGCTGTAGCAGAACCCCAGGGGTCCAAGGGACCACCAGGACTTCTCAAGGCGTTCACACAGGCTATACCTCTGTTCTCACTTGCTGCAACACTGACTGACTAAGCAAGCACATGTCCTGCTGTCCGGTCTAATTAACCCTTTCCTCATCCAAGTTTGACACAGCTGGCTTGTGTTACCAACAGCAGGGCCAGAAGCTGCACTTGTACTTGCTTTAGGACAAGATTTTTTTTTCTCTCTCTAATTCCAACAAGCCCTGTGTCTGAAACACCAATGGATACCAAATGAAATACCTTGAATTACTTAGTCCATCACAATTTTAATTTAAAACTGTAATCCTATGATGAATGTTGGTGCTGAAATCCAGCCTACTCTTTCCCTTACAGAAGAGGAAACACAGACAGAAAGGCGACGGCGACACCATCAGCATCTGCAACCCGGACTTTAATGTGAGTACTGTGACCCTTAACTCTGAAAGCTAAAAGGTTTGAGGACCAACAACTACTTGATCCAGTTGGAGCCGTAGATTGCTTTACAACTGTATTTCCTTGCTTAAATATTCCTGAAAGGGCAAATAACCTAAAATGCAGAAACAAACCCAAACAATTCACGCATACACAGAAGTCATAAGGAGCAAATATTCTTAAACAAAATTATGATAAAGGAAAAACAGGAATATGGAACATGGAAGACATGTTAAACATACTTTCAGGAAGGCATTAAGGCCTCTGTTGTTAATGTTAAACTTCAAGAGGGCTGTTTTATTTGTTTTATTGGTTTCCGTCAAAAAAAAGTCTTAAAAGTTTTTATACAATTTTGCACAATTCTTCCATACTTGCAAATGTGGATTACTTGGATTTTTGCTGGCATCTGGATTGATTTTTAAGTCAATTACATCATTATGGGCTCGAAACCTGGAAGGCAACTTCCCTCCCTGTCCATTCATTTCCTTTGAAACGCACAAGATCAGGCGACAATCTATTACCCTCCTCCAGGCGAACGAGCGCAGAAATTCGTGCACGTGAAATGTCGAACTCCTACAATACAAGAAAGTTATAAAAAAGCTCACGGTTTGCAATTATGCCATCCCTATCGCATTCTGTAAAAGCTATAAGTCGCAGACAAATTGCAGGATCCATTCAGATAAGGTGATTCAAATCTTGTTCCAGTTCTGACTAGCATTCTTACTGTGCTTAAAACTGCTATCATCTAAACAATTACAATAATCTATAATAGTTCTGTATTTTACTTACTGTGTGGGTTTTCTGGCACTATAGTAACATGGTTATCGCTAGGACATTCAGAGAAAACCATCTGTCTGTTTTGTTAGTTTTCTCACTTTAAGCTAAGGCTACACATAGCGACAAAAGAAAAAAAAAACGTAAGGAATTTGTAAACTCAGCAGTTTTTCATCCATATATGATCTTTGTAGCATAAAACGCTCATGCCAAAGTAGTCCTGAAAATGTTTTGTTCTTGCAAGGCTAAGAAAAACCACCCACCAGGGACTCTTTTTATTGTTTTACAGAAATGGAAAGCTGGACAAAATGATGACAGTGACACCATCAGTATCTCCAGCTTTGACTTTAAGGTATGTCTCTAAACTCTGAAGTAGTTAAAACCCCTCGACACTGAAATCAGAATTTCATGTTTAAGGACCAATATTTTCTCTTTTCATCTACATGCCACACATGTTGTAAGATATACAGTAGTAAACAAATTTCATCTAAAAAAAATCACATTTTAAATACAGAAACATATATACGTAAGCAATAAACCTCATAGTCTAGAGCGGAGGTCTTCAACAGAAGGTCCGCGACCCCTAGGAGGTCCGCGGAGGTACTGTGTGGTGGTCGCGAAAGTTTTGGTTGATTAGATTTTTTTTCTATATTCTCCCCCTGCAATTTTTTCCACTAATGTAAATGTCTTTAAATAAACATTAACATGAATTCAACACACTGTTGTAAACAGATAAATGGAGGTAGAAGATGTCTTTCAGTCAACAATGCACACATTCCGCGACACACAGGAACTCTTTGAAGCAGGGCACCGTTTCATTCACAACACCTGTCCCATCAACGAGCCTGGAAAACGTTGAAGACCCCTGCTCTAGAGTTCAGTTTTTTACCTATTTATAGAATCGCAAGTTATTAACATTTTGTAGCAATCCCTCATACAGAGCACTGATGTGGTAACAGGAACTACGGGACTCTAATAAACTGATTCATTAATGATAAAAATAAAACAAATATAAAATAAATAAGGTGACATTTTCCAGAACAACCATGGATTGGATCTTATCTTTGGAGCTCAACTCTACTTAAATACACCGCAGACATGCTCAACTTATTTGTTACAGATTACAAGAAAATAAAAACCCAAGAAAAATTCTTAAAATACTGACCTCTAAGGATAACTTATTCACCGCCGCCTTATAGTTTTTAGTAACCACATTTTTTCAGAGTGTCTTTGTATTCTACAATACATACTTCAGTCAGTATTGAGTGGCGCCTTTAACAATGACGGACTGTTGCTGTGACAACATAGCAGATTGTAAATAAACAAAAACAGGCAGCCAGGGAGGGAACTTGTGTAATTTCTAAGTTACTAAAAGATATGACTTTTCATACCAGTTTTAGGCTTAGCTAAGATTTTAATCATAGCAGTTCATTCTCATTAGTAATGACTTCCAAATGCATTTTTATTTATTTTCACCCTTAGCATCTTTTGTGTTCAAGCATGTGCTTATGTTTTAGTGACTAAGCTTATCACAGGAAGTCAGGTTTATCAGACGAGTGGTTAGATTTCCTTGGTTCAACAGGAACAAAAAATAAATAAATAAAAAGGGTTGAATCTTAGTATAAAACTATAAAAAGTTCCTGTTCATTTTAGCATTTTAAGTCTCTAAAACAAGTCTTGTATTGTTTAGAAGTCCCAGAGCAACTATCACAAAGGTGTAGTCCCCATTTATGTTGCTCACATATAATTGACTGGATGTAACAAACCTGCGTTTGGGCAATTAATGAGAACGACTCCTCACATGGACACAACAGATCTGTCACTTGCATTCATGTGTGGGAAGACCTAAACGAACACCTGAAGCTTCAGGCCCTTTTCACTTCTCTCGACTGTCACGTAGAATTCCAATCAGGAACGTAAACGGAAGTCTGAAATGTTCAATTGTCAAATAACTTTAGTGCTCAAGGAAGTCGTGATTAACCAAACTGTTAACGATCTGCCTGAACCTTTGACCCCATGAGCTTTTTAATCTGGCTCCGCCCACAAGAGAGTTACTGGCAGCCATTTGACCTGGACTTCTGTAACTGGTTATATCAGTTCCTCTGATTTATTTAACCAAACTGGCTTACAGTGTTGTTGACAAGGGAGTGCTGTTTTATCTGTGTAACAGATATTTAATTTGTTTTTCTGCTGAGTATCTTAGTCATTTCTAAGTCTATTCTCTTAGCTACAGGTAGAATCGTTGATGTGCTGTATATTTCCTAGTTTTGGTGAGGATGGGAGCAGCAGTGTTCAGGATCATTTTAATCTATCTGATTGACTTTTGAGTTAAATGTTGTTGTAATTCATATCATCCAAGTATTTTCAATGAGTCATTGCGGATGGTGATTTTGTGGGCGGAAAAAATTGCTTGTTGCAGTCAGTATTCCAACAAATTTGTAAGGCCTCTGACTAAAGACTGTTGCTATATGACTTGATCTCTAGCATGACACGCTAACAGGTCATTTTTAGGCCAGCAGAGGCAAAATTCCATGTCCTGGAAAAGCTCTGTTAACACATCTAATTTACTTTTGCCGTGACGCTTTAAATCTATGTGGATGTACAGGTACACTTAAAAAAATGTAAATATTAGTTCAGAAAGTGAAACGGTTATTTTCTAAAGAATCCTCAAAAAAAAATCAATGTCTCAAAAAATGAATGAATGAATATCAGGCTCCCAAAAAGCATGTGCATTTCTATGCATTCAAAACTTAGTTGGGCCTCCTCTTCCATGAATTACTGTATCAGAGGCATAGAGGCGACCCACCTATGGAACTGCGTAGTTGCAACCAAGCTCAGGTTGCTTTGATATCTAACTTTAGCTCATCTGCCTTGTTGGGTCTGATGTTTCTCATCTTCCTCTCTACAACAACATAGATTGTCAACAGGGTTCAGGTCAAATAAGATCCTCTCCAATCAAGATTAGGAACACAATGGTCACTGAACTACCTTTGTTGATACCAAGTCAAGGAAATCAGCATAATTTACTTTGATCTAAATATAGGACCCAGCACCATTGAACAAAAGTCCAGGTTCTGTTGTTCTAAACCCAGGTCAGACGCATTTGACATCATCTTTGGTTATGGACTGGCTTAAAACAGGGAATGCAACTTTTGTATGTCTTGTATCGGTCTGTTTGTGGTAGGTCTTGATGCACCAATGCCAGACTCACCTTACCGCTGGACCATGTGATGACGCATTAGTGGCATTAAATGTTCCAAGGTGTAAATAATACTCATAGAATAACTATGAAATCATTTAATTAGTGGGTTGAATGTTACAAACCTAACACATACAGCATTCTGTTGATGAGAAAGGCACATTTCTGAATATTTCAGGTTTAAACGAACAACCCAGAAATCACCTACTGAATATGGACACATCAACCTATTGGCCACAAAAGTTTTCAGCTTATTGGATGCATCTATGTATTCAGTTACAACCTATTGCTTTTACTCTCAAATTCTTACTCCATGCTGGAGTTTCTGTGGAATTGTCGAACCAACAGTGAGTTGGGTGGAAGGCTTTCCCACACAAGCCTGGTCCTGTCCTGTAATCTTCACTTTTTTACCCGCACAAACAAATCATTCAGAACACATTTAAATGACATTGATATGTGTTTGAGCAATAGGTTGTGTTGGATTTCTCTTAAATGCTTACAGCAATGAAATGACAACTATAACCATTTTTAATTATGAAAATTTGCAACAAAGCTGAACAAATCTCAAAAATGATGAATAAAATGTAAACTTGTTAAGTTCACTTGTCTATTGGTCTATCAGGACCTTGGAATGTTTTTGCTGTGTCTCTCAGGTTTCTGGGAGTCTTATTTATCCCTGCTTTGTTGGGTAGCAACCAGGTCTATTTTGGGTGTGAACACTGACAAAACAGAACTGCCTCTGGAATGACTGAGTGCCCTGTACGTCTCTTGTTTTTTTAAAAGCCGGTGTGTTGATTAGATCACTTTCAACATCATTTGTTTCATTTTCAGATGATGGCTGTGTAGGAGTATTAGTAGTCTCAAGATTAGTTTATTCATACTCTACCTGAAAGATCTGGACTTGCACCAAAAAGCAATTCCACCATTGATAACTACAACACGGCCTTGTAATATAAGGAACTAAAAACATTTGGCAAAACATACAAACGGCTGTAAAAACGTCAGCAATGACCTTAGAAAGCCATTTTTGTCAATCTGAAAAGGGTTATAAGTTAATTTCCTGGCTCTCATTACGGACAAAAAAATATCATACATTAATTCAAGTACAAAGTATTTAACATTGTTTCTGCTGGTCGTAAAACACCTTCTATAAATGACCAGGTCTGGGAAAATATGCAAAAAATAACTGAGAGTCCTTGGTTTTCCACCATTGTCTATCTCATCCAGTTCCTAAAGTCTAAAACTGTAACAATGCTCAACGATTAAAATGGATTGCATAAAATACTTCCGTTTCTGTTTACAAGTCTTTACAAGTCACAAAGTGATAGATTTTTGAAATACAAAAATCTCTAGAAGTTGTGGAAATTTGAAAGTCCAAATGTTTATGAACAATGAATAAAGGAAGTTGTCGGTAATCTCTTATGTTGATGTCTCAGTAAATGACCTTTACCCTTACCCAAGGTTCAAACAAAACAAAACAAAGAGCTCCATCTCAGACTCTACAGGCCTCAGCTTGTTAAATGTTCAAGTTCTCGACTCGACGTTTAGAAAGAGACTGGACAGGTATCGTTCGTTTGGAAAGGTAGAAAGAAGAAAGCGTCCTCTTTCTAAAAATAATATCACGGCACAACTCATGACCTCAACACACTAGTTGTCCGGACCACATTAGAGATAGACATCAGCCTAAAAACGTCATACTGATTGGCAAGCATGGTGGTGAAGGAAGGATGATTTACAGGCAGAAGACTTGGGTAATTCCCAATCATTCTTTCATTTTTCTAAAAAGGAAAGTATCTTTGAGTCCGTCATTAGAAGGATGGCCCAATCGGACACATCCCCTAATAGAGCCGCAAATCTATAGTAGAATACATAAAAAACTAAGTGTTACTGCTTTTTCACATATTGAATAGTACTTTACAATAATGCTTCTTTTGTAGATCGCTAATAAATAGTTGTGTCGGATATTATTTTTATCAACTGTAAATGGTAATAAAATAATTATTATTATCACGCATTAATTAGGGTAAAAAACAGTCCACACTGACCAGTTTATTCCCAAATACTGAGCCAAATCTTTTCACCTACATATTTGATCTAGAATTGTTAATAAACAATTTAGATCAAGTCATTATTTTATATACACAATAAGCATTTGTAAACTTTTTTAGCATACCTACTGATACTTACAGATACTTGCAGTGATGAAGTACAATATTTTGTAAAAACACCTATTGTACAAACATACTAGTGATCGTTTCAAATGTTTTATCTATCAACTCTAGATGAACCACTTTGATATTCAGAATATAAGCCATTATTTTTTTCATGCACTTTAAACAGAGCGTTCAAACAATGACGCTACAAATTTTTAAGGATTTTTACAAGCTAAAGACACCAAATGTTTAGCCTCCTGACATCGGAGAAATCAAATAAAGAAGCAATTCTGAAACTTTTTAATTCACTCACACTGGAGAAAATGACATTAGTGGTTTTAGTGTTTTGCAGGATGAAGGTTATATATATATATATATATATATATATATATATATATAAAATTAACAAATGCACAATGAGTTTCTTATCTAATCTTGATTTGACATCTATAGGGAGGCAAATACATTTTGACAGCAATGTAATACACATAGAAATCCATTCCGCTGGTAAATATAGACGTTATTGTTTTGTAAAGTAATCCAGCGACAGGCTTGATCAGCAGGGGGCAGCAGCACCTCCACTGCCCCCTGTTGCTTTTAAGCAGCTGGCTGTGTATGGGGCTCTTTGAGCCTGGAGCTGGCAGCTGAATGCCAGCTCCAGAGCTGTAATTAGGTTTTGTGCGTGCTGATGTGGAGGTGAAGGTGAGCTAAGCACCCATCAGGCCTGGAGGCCCCGTCTATCCCTGGCACGCCATGGGTCGGAAGGGGGTAAAAACCAGCCGTTTGCTGCCTTACTCACCCCCCGACAGCCCTCTTAGCTCAGGCGGAGCGTAAATCCCGAGTGTACTGCAGCTGCAGCCTCGTGTGACGGAACGATCAGGCACGTCTAGCCATGTTGTTTAGTTTTTACAGTGGCTGGGCCAGACGTACGGCTGATTCAGCTCAAGCTTTCCTTACAGCGTGAGTAACACCAGCACTGCTGTGCAGACACTCTCACAGCCCTCAGTCAAAAGCTTTCACTTATTGCTGCCCACAATAAACCCGATCAGTGGGTTCACAAGCCTAAAATAACCAGATCCAGGAGCTGCCTACTTTGTATTGAAGGTATTCTGATGAAGTAGATCAGACACAGTGTCCCATTAGTTTGCACCAGACATCCATCAAGCCAAAGGAACACAGTGTTAAGATCCCCAGACCTCCATCAGGGTCTGTGTTCTATCACCGCAGACTTGCACACATGCCTGGGAAGCCGCGGCTAGCCTGTGTTATTTCTCACACCTCTAGGTTCTCTGGGTAGGCTTGTGCATTTGTCTCGATTGTGCTCAAATTTTGACACGTTGACACATCAGGGTTAACGCCTCTGCATCTTCAGCATGCAGCAGCTGCTTGGGTGTGTAGGCCTCAGGTGTGGTTGTCCCTCCCCATTTAGGTGCACAGTAATAAGAAAGAGAGACAGCTTAGGCTGCTTTCTCACCTGAAACCTTTTTTACAGCACATCAATGAACATATGCAGAAGTAGCACCCCCCCTCTCTCAATACACAGGTTTCATTGTAAACGTGTGGCTGAGTTTGCCAATGTGGCCATGGCATTGATATTCTAATTGGTTCCCTCCCCCCAGTCTCAGCTGATCATGCTGCTAAAATCTCTGTTTCAGGCATTGCTCCAAAGCAGACTGCTTTGATTAACGGCCTCCGCAGTCACTTCTGAGACTAAATAACTCGGTGGTTTGTGCTTTGATTTCACTTTATGAGTCATTCACTACACAACTTTTAAATGACTGAATACCAGACTAATTAAACACAATTTTGGGCTAAGGGTGTAACAATTTGTGCTCATTTGAAGTTCAGTTAAACACATTAGTAGATATAAAACAGCCTCTCAATACACATTAGTAATTACAGTAATGCTGCAGACATAAACTGAGCTAATCACAACCTCTTGACTCTTTTTAGTGTAAATTTGGGGATATGCACTGATGCTCATGGTATGGGTCAGTATGAGATTCACTTATTAAAGTAGGTTTGTTGAATCAGACAGTTGATTGTCATTGTGCAGCCACTGGTGAGGTGAAGGCATTGTTGGAGGGACATCTGTGCACTTTAACTCTTTCTTAATGCAGTGTTTTTAAAGAACTTGAGACCCTATAAAAATGCATGTTGAAATATTTTTACTGATTTGTATGTCTTGATGATTACAATTACCCTATACCTCATATTTAAAGAGAAATAGAAGCTGATTGAAATCTGTACAGCTTAGAACGAATAGGATTATATTGATTTTTGGCAACAAAGCTACAACGGCACATTGCTTATACCATTTTATGTTGTTTTCAGAAAAAAGAGAATAAAATCTTACAATACCTTAAGGTAGCTAATAAAATAATGACTGTTTTAAATTGGTGCATTTTTAATAAAGATCCACCAATATCATTTTTCTTATTGGCTTCCACTTTTTAAAGATTTTAAACATAAGAAAAATGGAAATGTGTGCCAGACTTTACTTGGCATTTCAGCTCAGTTCCCTGAACTAAACCCAGACGGGACACTCTGATCGGGGCCCAAGCATCCATCCTTGATGAACCCCTACTTGCTTTGTTTACAATACTGTCATTTAGCAGTAAGATTTACCTGTGATCTTAAGAATTCTCACTAGTGTTTTTAGTTTGTGTAGATGGTTCAACAGAACCTGCGGGCAATTTATGCTCTCTTCCACGTTTTCCATACTTATGGGCAGCTGGTGGAACACCAGCAGCAGTAGCCAGCGCAGGCAGGCTCCTCCCCTCAGCAAGCCGTATAAAACCCAGCCCAGCTCTGTGTTGCTCAGAGCAAAGTTTAGAAAGAGTCTGAGAGCAGCTGAGGCAGCTGTCTCTAACGAAAAAACGATAGGTAGGGAGGGGGTGGATTCATTTATTCAGACTCAACCATTACTTCCTGTTTTGTGGATTACTTGGAGCTAACTCACCGGGATTTAAAGGATACTGTGATTTCTCTAAAAGCTATGGTGGCTTACGATGATCTGGGTAGTTTGGTGCCTATCAAACGGACATTGCAAGTGATAGACTGCCAGAACCAAGCCAAAGAATCAGAGGTAAGACAGAAAGTTACAGCTTATTGGCTTATACTGCCGTTCTTCTGTAACTGTTTGATTTTTTGTGTTTCACATGAAGTCATATGTGTGTTTTCTGTTTGAGACTGCACATGAATCAGTGCCTAACCCTGGTTTTTATCACACTTACTCACTGTACAAGCATATGAGAGGGGACTTTGACCTGTGTGCCTTGAGAGTCCTTGTAGCTCAATGTTTATCTCTGTTTTGGAGTTGAAAACTTTGTGTATTCTAAGTGTTCCCTTGGAGCTGGATCGCATCAGACAGTCCTGGTGGGACACAGTGAGATGAGGATAGTCAATAAAAGCAACACAAACAATGAAACAGCAGGGATGGGGGTTTGTTCTCACTCTACAATCCAAAAGTGGTAGTTGTAGTTTGTGGTTTTTTTACATTTGGAGGCAAAGTGTGCTCAGAATATGTCCCAGCAGCATAGGTGCATTACTCAATGCTGCTGTTTCAAAGCCAGGTTTGCCTTTCAGTAAAGTCAGTAAAGGTTAACCTCTTTCTTTCTCCACATGTGGTTTCATTTACTGTAAATAGCACCATAAAGGAGAAGCTGCAAAACTCATGGTGATGCAAACCCTGTTTTCATAGGACTGCTTCATGTAAAAGTAGCTTACTCTAGCAATGCTTTCCTATCATCTGTTGGTTACACATGCAGTTCAGTCAAAGGGCAACACAGGAAGAGATGTTCAGGAGGTTTGTCTCCCTTTGAAGAGAGGCATGGCTCACTAAGGAGAACTCGAGGGGAGTTGGCGTTGTCCACGCAAAGCAAAAAAACAACATAATCCAGCCTGACAACCTGAAACTGAAGTCAGACTGACAGGAATAGCAACTTTTCTCTGCCTCTCCACCGGCAGACAAAGAGCAGGACTAGTGGCCCTTTGTTATTCTGGGGCCTCCTTGCAAAGGACAGGAAGGGCAAAATGCTCAGCACGCTTTTCCAATATTGACTTTAGAAAGCCCACACGTTTACTCCTACTGTTATTTTCAGCGCTCTTTGTCTAGATTTAAAATGCTTTATTTTCTGTTATAAAAAGGTTAGAAATTAGAGACCAGCATGTCTGAACTCAAGAGCCCATAGACCGCAGTAAAAACAGTCGGCACGCAGCATCTCTTTGTTGTTGCTTGCCAGAAGTTCTCAGGGGTCTTCGCATGATCCCCCCTAACCACAGCAGACTGTGTGTCAACCACAGCCATTGCAGACGGAGCTGATCTGTTCCACAGCTGTGTCCGCATCGCCCAGAGCCTGAATGGCTGCAGTGTTTCCCACATTTGCTGAGCCAAAGCAAAACCCCCTTTGGCCTGATTCAGGAGAAGGATAAAAAAAATGACCAAGCAGCTTCAGCACACCACCAAGAGAATCTTTGATGGACCAAATCATTACTGCTCTTTTTCTTGTTTGATTCCTCCAGCCTGTTGTTTTTGGAGTAGACTCAAAAAGCTTTTTCACTTCTCTTAGCCTCAGGGCTGGGTGAGGAGGAGGGGGGAAGTCACCTAGTTAAGGTGTAGGATTGCTCTCACGCGAGGTTTGTTAGGGAGCTTGTCTAAACTCGCAGGTGTAACCGCTCGTGTGAAACCCCCTGCCACATTGCACAGTGCAAGGGAGGTAGGACCTATCGGTTTACCTTTGCTGCTCAATTTATCCGAGCCACTACACTTCAGCCGGCCCACTCAGGACTGGAGATGTAGGCAATGTCAGGTCAAATAGTTGCACAAAAGCCCGGTTTCATGCATTCCTGACATTTCTCTAGACCCCCATCCACTGCAAATGAGCAGAAGAGCCTTTATGCTCTATTAGCTGGCTGGGCCCTCCGCTCCTCACATGATGGAGCCAACAGCTGTTGAAGTTCATTCCTCCCTAGTATCTGTGTGTCTGCCCCTGCATCAGTCAGTCTGTCTGTCTGCGTGCAGCTCAGCTCTGGCCCCAGATTCTTCTCTCTCCTCGCCTCGGGTCAACAGGCAGACACATTATGAGGATTTATAACCTATCTCTCGGGTAACAGTGTTTTCTGCTGATGTCTCAAGGTTGGCAGCACTGATTGAAACATGAACTCAATGTTGCTAGAAGCAGACTTAAGCTGTGAGAAAATCACTGCCAGACTAACCTGCTTGCTTGCACGTGTTTCATCAGGAGCCTAGCACCAAGCGTGTCCGTCCACACGGCAGGGTGACGTCGCTAGCCAGCCTGATCTCTCCGGGTAAAAGTGGGGCCGTCCGGCGCTTCGGCCAGACCATCCAGGTGAGCTCATGTGACATACGGCAAAAAAAAACAATCGCCTCTGTTTGTGGTACAAAGTCATCTGGCAACGTGATATTTACCCTCGGCTCCTGCACAGGCCTCTTTCCGGAGTGATGGCAAGTCGTCGGGCGCGCCCCAGAAGCCTTGCAGCAAGGCGGCGACCCCTACGCCACCAAAAAGACGCAACAGCACCTTGTGGTCGGAGACGTTGGACGTCCGCCAGAAGGGAACCTTTTCCACACAGGAGATCAAGCGCCAGGAGGTGAGATTCAGCACTGAGACACAGAAATACAGCGAAGGGACAAAGCGGGCTAAGTGCCTCTACTCAGAAATCCAGACAGGAAGGAATTCTAGCCGAGTAACAGAAAAGTCTCACATGTTCCTGTTGTATTTGTCTGAAAGTAGTTAAACTCAAATCCCAGCCAGTCATTTCCTCGTCTTTGTAAACCCACATGAACCTGACAAGCCAGGAATCTTCCCCCAAGATTCCCTGCATGTCCTTCATGTGTCAGACACGTTGTTTTCATTTCTGTGAGATTCAGCCGATAGCTTGTACGTGCTGTGATAGACTGGCTTGCTAACTGTGTTTCCCTCCTTTGCTCTTCAGGCCATATTTGAGCTGTTTCGAGGAGAACAGGACCTGATCGAGGACCTCCAGCTTGCACGCAAGGTTTGTTCTATTGCATGCTTTTCAGAAAGAGGGAGGACATCTAAAAGCAAACATATTAAATCAAACTCTGGCAGGCCATCTATGCAACCAAGCCAGGAGCTATAAAAAGACAGAAATAGTTCCCTTTGCCTTTGCCTCACACCCCTAAAGCTTCTCAAACAGTTATTCTTAGCTGTTGCTCTGTTCAGCCTGGCAGTTGGAAGTTGAAATCTGACCGTGCTGGTGTCTCTTTACTCCTCCAGGCGTACCATGACCCTATGCTAAAGCTCTCCATCATGTCAGAGGAGGAGCTTACGCACATCTTCGGCAACCTGGACGACTACATCCCCCTGCATAAAGACCTGCTTGCTCGGCTCTCCAAAGCCACGGAGTCAGATGGGACTGTGGGCCAAATTGGACAGATTGTCATCAGCTGGGTAGGTGTCCCCTGTCACTGTTCACTGAACATGTTAAAAAACCTGGTTTGAGGTGAAACCTGTCAGCTAAAGCATTTTTGCGTCTTCTGCAGCTACCCAGACTTAATGCCTACAAGGAATACTGCAGCAACCAGCTGGCAGCCAAGGCCTTACTAGACCAGAAGAAGCAGGATCGGCGCGTACAGGACTTTCTCCAACGCTGCCTCGAATCCCCGTTTAGCCGGAAGCTGGACCTGTGGAGCTTCCTTGACATCCCGCGCTCTCGTCTGGTCAAGTACCCGCTGCTGCTTAAAGAGATCCTCAGGCACACTCCGCCAGACCACCCCGACGCCGGCAGCCTGGAGAAAGCAGTAAGTACATATACCACAGGAACGTGCACCGCCTGTAAGATTCACAGTTTTCATAACCTGCCACTCCTCTGTGTTTAGATCACGATCATCCAAGGCGTCCTATCCGACATTAACATGAAGAAAGGGGAGTCCGAGTGCCGATACTACATCGAGAAGCTGGAGTATCTTGATGACAGGCAGAGAGACCCTTGCATCGAACAGACCAAGAGTCTTTTGTGCCACGGGGAACTGCGCAACAAAAGTGGCACGGTTAGCAAGAATATTTAGATTTCGCCTTATTTGTTGTCTGGGAAGGATGAGACCTCTTACCCGCTTTTTTTTTCTGTCTTTAATGCTTTACTGTTTTTAATGTTTTTGCAGAAGCTGCACGTGTTCCTGTTCACAGAGATTCTGGTCCTGACCCGACCCGTCACCAGAAACGAGCGACAGTGCTTCCAGGTTTATCGGCAGCCAATCCCAGTGCAGGATCTGGTGTTGGAGGACCTGCAGGACGGAGACGTCAGAATGGGCGGCTCCTTCAGAGGAGCCTTCAGTAACTCAGAGAAAGGTACGACTCGAGTCCCAACGTTTCAGGCCGGACTGGATTTGTTCTGATTGCTGAATCTGTACAACACTTTTTTTCTTCTTTCTTTGTTCTTTTCTAATTTTCAAACCCTTTTCTCTCCACAGCTAAGAACATTTTCCGCGTCCGCTCTCAGGACCCCAGTCACTCCCAGTCCCACACGCTTCAGGTCAACGACGTCTTCCACAAGCAGCAGTGGCTCAACTGCCTGCGTAGCGCCATCTCCGTCCACCGGCCTCTCAGCGAGGCCTCCACCGCTAGTCCGCACATCGGCGACAGACTCTCCCATCGCCGCTTGTCTTCCGCCTCCGCCATCATCCACCTGGAGGAACCGGATGAGAACTGCCCCCGGCAGACCTCTCAGTCCGCCCCAAGCTCGCCGTGCGGCAGCACAACACCGAGCTCCACCACCTCGTCGCTTTCCTCTCACTCATCAGCGTCGTCACCGCTCTTATCTTCATCGTCATTTAAGAGCAAAAAGGACAAAAGGTCTTTGTGTTCCTTAGGGAAGAGGAAGGAAACCATGGTGTGAAGTGAGCTGGAGCAGACGGACTTCTCAGTGGACGATTTTGAATTCAATGTATATAAAACAGAACAAAGAAGCGTGGGACTTTATTTATGTGTGTTTGTATTAGCGTGCAGTGTTCTGTGTTACTGTCCTGTTCGGCAGCTATGTACACATGCATCCCAAACATGCCAAGTATTGTGGAAAAAGTGCATGACTTGCTTTAAAGGGAGGCACGTTGAGAACCAAACCCAGACTTCACACACCCATTTGTGTGACTTTGTGAAGAATGAGGTTGTAATCTAATCCTGTTTACTATTAATTTGATATTTATACCATATTTTAGACCTATTTTGGGGCTAATTAACGTTTTACATTTTTATATTTTAAAGTGTATTGTAGGTTTTTGTAGGTATTGTAAAGCAGCACTGTTTTAGCCTTGTTTTTTCTTTTGTGTTGGACGATGACGATGCACCACACAAAGCTAGAACGATGTTTGGGACAGATTTTATTTTTGATACATTCCTGATACAACTGAACACTGTTGTATTTACACGCAGAGGCATTAAATTAAACCCAGAACATCCTAATTTCTAAGAAAAAGAAGAATTTAAGGTCTACTCAAATCAAATCAAAAGAAATGATGAGTTTTGTTTTAAAACAAAATCTTGAACTGAGCCATGTTGGGGTTTTTTAAGCTGACTTTTTACAATGAAAACAATCACTTTTCAGTGGAGCGTCTTGCATTAAGCTTTTGTTGTGGACACTGCCTGCATTGCATGCATCTGTCCTTTGGGAGAATAGTGGAATATGGGAAATATAGGAATGTTTTGAGTTGAGTGGTTGCAGAGAACAGAGACAGGATGGGTAAAGTTTTGTTTTGGAACTGAGAACAGATCATCAGAGCACGACTGACAACTCCAGCCGGCCAGGTGAAGGTGAAATTTTGCTCAAAGATGATAGTTGTTGGAAGCTTAAAGGAATGGTGACGGATGAACAAAGTACGTAGGGGAAGGTAAAGGATAGAAGGTTTGTGCACGTGTAAGAAAGATGTTTTGGATGTCGAGATATAAACCAAAGAGGAAGAGGCAAGTTGTCTGCCATGAGTGTCTATGTAATTATAAAAAACAACAAAAAAATAATAAAGATCGGTGTAAGATTTGGAAGTGAACTTTGGATTTATTGCCTTTATTATTTATTCTTGTTTCAAACATGAAAATATAAAACTATTAGATTTTATGCATATCACGTCTGCAAGAAGAGACTAAACAATATTTGATTCCATCATATGACACTTTAACACAATTAAAGTGTTGAGCTTATATAACTTTGTAAATTTGCTGACCCATGAGAATAATGCAGCAATCAATGTCAAAACAGCTGGCAGCCAACGTGAGATAAGTGAGAAAATGTTTAAATGAGCCAAATTCGCCATTTTGTCTCTTTCTGTGGTTTCAGGTGTCAACAGGGAGCGAGTTCATTTGGTGTTAATGCTCTCATAACGCTCTCATCACTTAAGGTTCAACATAGCACCAAATGGGAAACAACTCTGTGTTGCTCTGAATGAACGGCCTTGGCTGCAAAAGCAATGGAAACATCCAAAATCCGAGGTGCATAATGGAGGCCGAGACCTCGCGGCGGTTCAGCGGGAAAGTTTCAACTCTCTGTCGACCAAAGAAGCTGAGTGCATCATGTCAGTGCAAGTATGTGGAAGTAGTAGGGATGAGAGGTCAACGAGATATCGACCTCAAACACATCTACAAGACGACCGCTGCCTTGCTAGACATACTGAGGGTCAAGGTTGTGGACTGGTCCAGCATGTTTGCAGACCTACTCTCTACTGAGGCATCCTAAAATTGAAGATGGAGCAGCGCAAGGTAACATCAACCGACTCAGGGACGTCATCATGGAGTCCTGGAACAGGCAAGACAAGGCAAGAGGCAAGACATTGCTGAAAAAATAATAGCAGCCACACAAAAACAATGGGAGAATGTACATTTTGGTATATACTCACTGTTGTTGCCTGTAGTTTGGTTGTTAATGGCTTTGTGTTGACTTCTCTTAGAAGGACAGATGTGTATGCTGTTATATAAGCTTCACACTGACCGGTCTACATTGTATGAAGGTGTCATAGCATTATTGTTGAAAGAAGATGAGAGTAAAATAGTAGAAATGTGAGACCCTGGACATTTCGGTCAGTCACTTTAAAGGGCGGAGAATATTAATGCTATCTCTCTTTTTGTTAAATTGACACATCTAATAGTCAGAATTTTAAAGAAATCAGTTTTTACTTTGGTGTTAAAAGGTTTTTTTGTTAAATCTAGTTGATCATGACTGATTTCTAAATAAAACACTCTACAAGGTGCATATATACATTAAAGGATTATTCAATCTTACTTATAATCTTTACCCATCCAGCCACAACACCACCCTTCTCAGTCTATCATTGGTTTTAATTAATATTGTACTTTTAATTATTTGCTTCTATAAACATTCATGGTTAAAAGTGGAATCATCATTCAGACACCGAAGTGTTTCTAGTTTATTCTGAACAGTTTAGTTCTGTCTATTCCGACTGCATTTGTACTTTTACCGGCTAGATTATCTTGAAAGCTAAGCAAGTAAATCACACAGACCAACAACTTTCAAATAAAAATACAGGCTGAAAAATCAAGTAATCTTACATGGAGTCTGTTTTACTTAGGAATACATCTTTGTGTGGTCTTTACACCAGCTGTGTTTCCAGGTCGTGTGCACATAATGCTGACACTGGTTTGTTGTAAACCTCCTCACACAGAAAAGATATTCCAGTTTACAGTGAGTAGCCGTCTATTTGGATTTTGAGAGGAAACATAAATGCATTTGAAAAAACAAAAAAAAGGAAACACGCGTAGAGGCCTCCAGAGAGCGATTTGTGTTGAGATTCAACTGTTACAACACTTATATTAGCAATGAAGTTTTCCCAGTCTTCATGTGATGTTGTAACTCTTATCCTGTGGTTAAGTGGATGGTCTGTTATTGGTTCAGGTTAAAAGTTCATTTCAGAAATACTTTTCATTTAATCAACATTTGCAGGAAATATTCTAGAGTTTTTCCAGCCAAACAAGCTTTAGTTCGAGCCAAGAATTAGATCAAAATATTTTGTACATTTGTTTTATTATCCAATTATACTTTATTAGTGTCTAGTTGCTATTGTGGAAACCTATTTCATCGATAAAACACAGAAGCAGCAGAACTCTTTTTGCCAGTTTTTTCTCTCAGCAACCCACCTGTGCAGCAGAAAGAGCCGTGGCTCAGGTTAGTGACAGACTTCAGACAGCTGAGCTTCCTGTCAGGGATCTGTCACAATGCGTCCTCTGACACTTCAGAAGAAAAACTCCCCAAACGAACCCTAACAAGCCGTAAACCGCCTTTAACTTCCTAAACTGCTCTTCGTGACAGGTTAGATTTTGTATCTGAAAACCTCCCTGACTGCTCTGACTCCGTGACACGAGTTTATCACTATTACACGCAGAAGTGACACCTTTCGCCGGACATACTTGGTTGTTGAAAAATTGAGCTAAAAGGGTCGAGTCAACATTCCTGTTGGTTTTACCTCTTTAAGTTACTCCTGTCAGAAAGTTATTGTCTGTTTTGGTTTCAGGAGACAAACATGTCGAATATGTTACATAAGGGTAGCTATCTGGAAAAAAATACAGTATTCTTTTATTGCTGCAGTCAACTTAAATAAGTACAACGTTTTAGCCCCAAAATAGCAAAGGTGTGATTACTTTAACACGGACTCTCCAAATGAAGCAGTCAACATGGAGTTGGCAATACTATAACACATATGTCCTAAAAGGTGCAAACGTCTAAGGTTTCAAACAGCAGACAAACAGATTCTAGTCCAATCAGCTTAGTTCCTGTTTAAAGCACTACTTTGTTTCCTTCCACCATACTACCAATTCTGCTTCCAGTATATAACTGGATTATAAATTCTGTATGGCTCTGTAAATGAATTAGATAGGGTTGGTTTTTTTCATAGTGTCTAGAGATGATGTGTGTTGTAAACTGATTTTAAATGTCGAGCCACGATTATGTCAGCCGGGCTGCAGAGTGGCACAGTGGGTAGCACTGTTGGCATGCAGAAAGAAGGCTCTGGGTTCAATTCCACCTTGGGTCATGGGTCTTTCTGTAAGGAGTTTGCATGTTCTCCCTGTGCATGTGAGGATTCTCTCCAGGTACTCCGGCTTCCTCCCACAGTCCAAAAATAGGACTGTTAGGTGGATTGGGCACTCTAAATTGTCCTTAGGTGTGAGTGTTTATATGAGTGGTTGTTTGTCCTGTATGTGTCTGTGTTGCTCTGTGATGGACTGGCAACCTGTCCAGCGTGTGCCCCTCGCTCCTTGTAAGCTGGAAATAGGCACCAGCAGACCCACCTGACCCCAATAGGGACAAGGGTGTACAGAAAATGGATGGATATTTGGTAATTCAAGATAGTTACAAGTTATAATGTGTATCCAGTTCTCATTGCAGGGTCACAGAAGTTTGATGTCAGACTTCTTTCTGGTTATAAAGTATGTTGTAACTTCTACCACTGCTGCACTCTCAGTAGCCATTAGTTTCAATGGGGCAGGAAAAATCCATGCAAAAACACTCAAAGATTGAATCATTTATTTATTTTTTGTAAATATGGACTGAATTATTTTGTAGAATTAATAGACGTTTCACCACATTTTGTGGTCATTTTTCGTGGAAAATCAGGGATTCTTACCTATCCGGACAAAACATTGTTCAATTCAACCATCCATTTATCCATCTCGTTATGACTTAGTTTTAAAATTTTCTTATAGGTCAAACAACAAAAGGCTTTATGCAGAATATTTGTTAGAGAATGGGTGTTTTTGGTTTTCTATAGAAAAGAGAAAGAATGTAGCCTAAAATGCAACTCATGCCTGAACCAGAGCTGCTTGCGTATCCGGATTTACCAAAAGCATTTGACCAAAATCATGAGGATATCGCCTGAGGAGGGGCAACAGGTCACAGGGTTTTGAGAACCCCTTCAATCAAAATTTGGGCTCCATGTTTACGGCTAAATACACTCTATTCTGCTCATCCTGACAGCAGGAGCTTCTTTACTCATCACTCACACGAATCTCAAGGAGCTGACAGCTCGACGTGCATTTCCAGTGATTAATATCACCTTGTATCTTGGATTTCCTTCCACTTCAGGTCCTTACTTGACCGAGAGTCGGGGGAAAAAAACAATAGCAAAGCATTCTAAAGGTTGAAACTAGAACCACACTTTTGAAACGTTGTCAAACTAAACTTTATCACATTACTTGAAGAAAACACACAAACAAACACACAGACGTTTTGTTATTTCAGTTTGGATTTCATACAACAGACTGATACTAAGTAATGCATTTAGGCGAAGAGTGTGGCCCCCTTTAATCTGATGCCACTAATTAAAATGCAGTTCCACTAAACGACTGTGATTTAATCAAATTAAAAATGTAGCTGCTCTGTAAAGTTGTGGAGAAAGCAGGTTCATTATCCATCTCAGCTGCAAAAATCAAAGCAAGGACAACAATAATTAGTAAAAGCCATGAGAAACATGTCAAAGGTGAAATCGTGACAAGACACAAGGACAAAAAGTTCAAGGTACTTTTTCCAAGTGCTGTAGGAGGAGCATGTGTTGAATTTACACAATCCAAAGCCTTCTTTTAACAATCTAATCACTGCAGTTTTTTGTTTGGTCATAAAGTTGATCATAATCAAGTGGTAAGAGCTCTGCTATCAGACCACAGGTTTGGTTTTACGCAGGGGATGATCTTCTTCTTTTATTATATGATGTCACTTGCAGATTGTAAGATGGTCATTCAACTTTGGCTGCAAAACCCTAACCTGAATGAGAATATGAGTTCTCAATGCAAACAGCAAATCAAATCAAAAATACTTTTGCGCAGCTTAACAGATGATCATTTTCCGCCAGAGATTTAAGCTGACAAAAAAGAACCTCTGGAGAACATCTTGGTGTGACGCTGGAAACTAAAAATCAGAGCTAGAGGCCTAAAGGCATTCAGCTAACAAACAGACATTTGTGCAAACAGCAAAAACCGATGTTCCAGTTGGAAGTAAATGTAGAACACATGTTTACAGGTTATAAACAGAATTCATTTCTTGTGTGACGCAGGAAGACTAAGGCTTAGTTTTTCATTTCCTCATAGGGAGGCTCAAAGCTTTGCAAATCTGTTCCACTCAGATGCCAGTGATGCCCAACTCTCCCATAGCTTTTCATATAAAAGAAATAACTAATCACTTTTCATTTGCTTTGCTGGCAGGGAATAAAGAGGAGCCGACAGAAGAAAAGCTAAATAGTTATTGGAACAACAGAAGTTATGTTTTAAGAGTTATTATAGTGCTTTGGCTTCTTTTTAGAACCACAGCACTCTGTTTTATATGAACTTTATGTGAAGGATCAACACACTTATTGCATCACTAACGCAAAAAGGATTTCATATGGATAAAAAAAATTTCTAATAAAATCTGAAAAGTGTGTTATGTCAATATTTGCTCGAACCACCTTTTACCGCTGTTACGCAATCAGACATAAACTTAAAGATGCAGAATCGTGATTTCTTTTTTTTTTTTCTACCGAGACCACACAGAAGCATTTCAAGGAGGAAATCTGTGAGAGTAGATTTTGCTTCAAGCTATCTGTTCCCTTTTAAACCAGAAGCTGATTATAGTAATTACAAAGAGAGTTTAGGACTGATCCCTTGTGCATGTTTGTCAGGGTGCAGAAGTGATCCATGTCAGCTGAAATCCTGCCCTGGAGGTCAGATCTGCCTACCTTTTACAAAATCAGCTAAGGATAATGATTGATATTGATTTGGATAGCCTTTATCAATGAAAACATGTGATTTATCATTCAGGATAAGACCTTAGTTTAGGCTGGGCACAAACTTCTCGCTATGTCACACTAAATATCTGAAGTCCCTTAAACAGTGTCAGAAATTCACAGTTTGATGATTACAAAACCACACCTTAGAAATCATCAGCATGGAGTTCACCAATAAAACATAAATTTTTGTTCAGAAGCAGTAACAATACAGACAAAAAAGCTGGAATTATGCCACAATCATGTATCATAAAATAAAAGTCACACAGGCAACTCTTGAAATGGGGCGGAACCAAATCACAGTAATTGGCACTTCTGGTGTATGCTGGCCAACTTATTTCTGCATGTTCTTATTTGCATGTGTTGGAGTTTTTTCTTGGTAAGTTCGCATCCTTGCACCCAAAAAATATTCAATGTTATATTTACTGGCCAATTTAAATTACCCTAAGCTCTGAATGCACATGTTCATTTGTGTTTTGCTTCACTGTGATGACTTTTAACCCTACCTTTTGTTCACGGACTGCAAGAGACGAATAACTTTTAATAAGTCTTGTATACTTATAAAACACAACTTTGTACCAAGTATATTTGTCCAGTTTCTGAATGCACTTGAAATAAAACAACTTACTTGTAGCTTTTCAGCAAGTCAGAGATGCTTATTTTTGGTCAATCAAATTTGAATATTAAAAAAGTGCTAGTTTCACAGGCAGAGATTTTTATTGGTTTTATATTTTTTTTCTACTTTACAGTCTGCCAGTGGTACTACTCATTTTCAAGTTCTATTTCAACATGAAGATTGATCCTGAGGTCCCTCTAGAGACCTGCAAAGAAGGATTCTTCATAAAATGAACTACATAAACAATCCTGAGCTTCGTCTTCATCGTACTGTCATTCAACAACAGATTGACTTCCAGATTTTGCTCTCCACCCATTATAAAGTCAAACATGGAGAATAAGCTGAAGGTCTGATCTCTCCTCCTCCCCACTCTCCCACTCCTCAGACGCTCATAACACTATACTTGTTGGACTAGACAGTGGAGCAGCAGTAGAAAACTAGGAGAACAATGTTGTTCTATTTTCTCTCCGCCCAGTCTTCATCTGCATACACTGGGCTTCTCTGTAGAGACAGAAATAAGGACACGTACATTATAAAGTCAGATGCAAAGCCCTGGATTCTTAATATTAGGACACAGGCCCTACATTGTAAACATGTAAGGCCTTTTGATTTAGAAGGTTTGTTTTATTATAAATACATGTCATGACGTATATTTTCTTCTTTTAAGTGAATATCTGGAGATCCAGGATGTAAAGAAACAAGCACCATGTAAACTTTCCACCTGCTGCACCCAGTTAAGGCCTTATCCACTCTGATATACAGTATTTCCACATCATTAATAGTTGCTTCTGTTGGTTCTTCTGCAGCGGATCTCCTATTATTTCCACGGGAATCTCTGGATTCTTCGTCAGCATCTGTATCTTGTGAATACATCTTTGCAGAAGTATGAACTTAATTAAATATATATGAGACAGGAGACATTATTAATTTAACTGTAGCCACACTGCCTTGCTCTGACCGAACACACAGAGAAGAAAAGAGGCTCGGCCTTTTTTATTTTCTAAGTGCGTAACCTTCCGCTTCATAAAGTAGTGCAAACAAAAATACAATAGTGGCAAACATCGTACTCAATAGCTTCAAACACATTATTTTAAACTCTCCAAACCAAAACTTACTTTCTCCATCTGAGATCAGTCTAGGTTATCTTGAAGCCTCTCCTAAAAACACTGTTTCATTGTTCTGGCTCAGAGTGTGTTGACCTTAACGAGGTTCAGCTTCACTCTTTGGCTTCTTCAAAGCATTACTTTTAAAACAAAGATGACAAATAAACCTCAGATTCTCAGCAAAATGAGAAGAGCTTATTTCAAAGTTCCAACACTCGACGTTATCAAACTGTGATGCAACAACCAATGCTGGTAGTTTGGTTATTTTTAGTGGTTCTTATGGTCCATTTACAAAGGAAGTCTGAAGCTTAATCTCTCAATCACGTCAAGTTCCAGTTCCCACTTTGGTAGTCAGTGTTGTTAAGTAATCTTAGTGAGCAGACTAACTGCTATTACTAATACAAACTAATACCAATGGACTACTTTGCATTTTACAAACTCTGTAGAAAAAGTTAGAAACCTTTTTTTAGCAACATTGTTAAGTTTGAGAGCCGAGGCTGGTATACTGTGTGTGCTGAACAACATCTAAGTATTCCTGTTAGAAATATTTCCAAACATGTAGTGTGTGATTCCAGTCTGCCAAAATAATCTGTCAGCTATTAATATGAAAAGTTTATTATTATTTGACAGTTTTGCTATGACATTGTTAATCAGGTTTACATTTTACTTTTTATTAGAAGAACAATTAGAGACTTTTATTTAGTTTTTGCACGTTTACTTTTTGGAAGGTGAATCTTTGAAGTTTTTGAAATTACATTTTCACTTTTCTACTGATGTTGAATTATATTCATCTTGCTTCAGGAGCAAACCTGATGCAGGATGAAGGATATATTGTTTTTTTTTAAAAACATACAACATTTTTTACATTTCACATCTGTTCTTCATATTGACCCCATAATTGCACACTCAGTTTCAGAAATAAATGACGTTCAGAGAACCAGCTTTAAAACTACTCTAAAGCATTTCCAGCTCATCAATGACCCTGAATGGAAAAAGCAGACCAGCCACGTTTTTTCATCATTGAATTAAAAACATGTACACCAATTTTAACAGATGAAAATCAAATTTTTCTTCATCGCTACTTTTTTTGGGGGGGTTTCTGTGTTGTTTTCCTTTTCTATTCTTTGTATTGTTGTCACATCTGGATGAGTTGGACACAAATGTGAGCAGAAGGCAGCTAGGCTTTGGGCGTTAACAGTACCAACATGGCATAACTATTGTAATTAACTGCCTGATAGGTAATAGCTGAAAGTTTTTAAGAAATATTGAAAGTTAAAACATGTTCAAATGTTCCTAAAGGACCAGAAACATGGCTTCATCTAGGCAGGTATTACATTACTGTTCCTATAAAACAGCTTCTGTGTCAGTGATTGTTTTCTGCACTGGAAGCGAAAAATGACAAACACCCTCTTTTCAAATACTGAGATAAGCTAACTAACTACTCTGACATTATAATAACAGCATGCTATAATGGAATTTGTGTTTAATGGATCTAAAGACCGCTGAGATATATTGATACTCCCAAGGTCTGCACTTCACAAAAATCAAAACAATTCTCACACGCATATTTTTCATTCCAAAGTCTGTTTCTGATGTGTCTTCCCCAGGTAAACAACGAGAGTACTATTTGGAGCGTGAGAACGAAACTTCACATTTCTTCTTACATGCCTGAAATACATACGAGTCTTTAAAGACGTATTGTTAAGGGCGGATTATTTTTCTTCTTCTTGAGAGACGGAGAGAAGACTTGCAGAGAGAGTTGACAGTTCCTTCAATCAGCATAATCCCCAGAAAATGTCTGAGTTGATTTGTTTGTCTGAGGGAATTCAGGCATGTAATACATTAGAACATTTGAGATTTGATAAGTTAAAATGCATTTTATCTTTTTTCTTGAAAGCTATGTAAAAACAGTAAGAATGCAAAAATATTGGCCTGAAAATAATATAGCCAAAATTACAACCTGTAGGTAAAATATTTCTTACAGCTTGTACATCCCTGTACTCATCAGTCTAATTATTTTTTGAATCAAATTTGGGTTCCTATACTTACTTTGACTTTAAATGTTCAATTTTCAAGACAAACTGAAATTGCTTGGTTTGCTTCCTTGCCAAACTACAATTGTTGGTGGAATACATTTCTAAAAGAGCTCAGGAAATCAACATCAACGTTCACAGCTCCACTTCTGTTTACTGATTGGTGAGGAAATAATTCATCCTGAGAAATCGAAATGGGCGAAAGTGTGAGGAATCCCAGACATTGATAAAGGGAGACGAGGACTGAAAGGAATTTCTGTAGCATAAACCAACTGAGCATTATTTCGTTCCAGAAAATTTACCAATGGATGGAAACCGGCACAGTTTTTGCTTTGAAAGCACACCAGAGACCATTTTTTGACTGATAAACCAAAAAACCGCTAGTTGAGCAGCAGAACATGTAACTAGAGTTGTTTGACTGAATGTCTTGACTCTTAACTAGTGTCAAAAAATTATTATAATAGTTATGATTTTGCAAAATTATTTATATTTTATAAATAAACCTGAACTACAGTTATCTGGACATAGTTAAAGTGTTTAACAGAAAAGGCTCAACGTAAATGACATCATTGATATTACCTCATCACTACTGACTAAAAGGTTACATAAAGGTTAGGACTGGCTTTAACATGTCGCGTAGGATTATTGCTATTAGCCTGAATGTAAGCAAGGTCACCTCACCGTCTGTGACTCTCCTCCCACATGGACCTCCTCCGGGGATGGACAGTATTATCCAAGCCATTACTCAAGCCCAGATTAGTCATACCTTTACTCCCTTGCTCTTATATCAGACTCGAGAACATCTTTGTGAGACAAATTCCGCCACACAGGAGGAGATCCATGTCAACAAACACGCCTCTTGCCTCCAGGGTTCAGCAGAAACATAACCAGACTCGTTCATCCGACCAGTGACACACAAAACGCATCGCACAAAATAATTCCCCAAGAAAAACACCTACGTAGTTTTCAGAACAAACAAAAAGACATGCACTGAGTAAAGGGGCAGCCACATCAAAACGTGCAGACAAAAGGAAAGGTATCAGATATTTGAAAGGCCCTAACACAATGACAAGGACCGCACGCATGTCCCTTGGTTCATTTACACAGTCAAAGTAGCTCTTATATTAAAAAATGAGTTAATATTTTATAAGAGGTACCATACATATTATCATTTTTATTCTTCTTATTGTTGATATTTTATATTTGTGTGTCATCAGCTTCTATGTCCTTCTATGTTGCAGAATCTTCTCAACCCTCTCTCCTGGAATAATTTTTTGCTCCAGAATTAAGAATATTACGATTGTCAGATTTAAGGAGGAGAAAAACACAAAAGTAATGAAGTAAAAGGTTCATGCCACAGATATGTCCTATATATATATATAGAACATATATAGAAGTCTGGCTGGTGAACATTTTAATTTCCCTTTTTATGCAATACATGTTCAAAATTAGCGTAAAGTAAATTCTATTCAATTCAGCTCAGTTTAAAGTGCTGATTACAAAAAAGTCAATTCAGTCCAATCATAGAGTTCATTCAAACCTAATTATCAAACAATCTTTTAAGTTTTGTTCAATATAAAACTTGGCTAAGAAGTTTGTAATCTAAGCAAACCTTGCAACGAGTCATTGACTTGCAATGCTGCAAGTCAATGGCTCGATGCAGACAGAACCAGAACCAGCAACTATCTACTATCTCTTTCAGGGAAGAGATAGTAAATAGTTGCTTCTTTTGTGTCATTGACGTTGCGCCAATCACTCATACAGACTATGAATGAAATCACAGTGGAGAGGAGACATTGACTGTTTAAAAATCTAGCAGAACCAGAACCTGACTACAGTATTAAACTTGTGTAAAAAAAACAAAATAAAAAAAGTAAAGAATTTAACCACAACAGTGTTACTGAGTTTTTTTAGACACAACACAAAAATTTCCAGATTTTTTAGACCACAAAAACTACTTTTGTTCTCAAAATCATATTAATCACTCATATATCTTAACCTCTTGAGATTAACTGGTGCCAACTAATTGGCAAGCCTCTACATCTTATTCAGCATTAGCGTAGATCCTGTCTCCATGCAGCCTTTAAACTTTATATCCATCACTGCTTCAATCTCAATACCTGTTAACATCCTTGCTGACATTTGCAGTTTTTTCTATTTCTTGCAATTAGTTGTTTTATATGCAATAATATTAGTGCATTAGTGAGTCATTGACTTGCAGCGTTCACTCCTCCTGGATCAGAACACTGAGAGGATACCTTGTGTTGTGTTGTCGACTTTACTACAACCCCTAATACTGAGAATGCATGTAGCGACAGTGGGGAAGACAAACTCCCCTTTAACAGGAAGAAACCTCCAACAGAACCAGAACCAGGCGCAGTCTCGCTGCAACCAGATGGGGGTTTGAAAGAGACAGCAAACAAAACTAAAATCAAAGAAAAAGAAAAAGAGACCAGGCATAGCTTTTATGAAGAGAATAACACTTAAAGAAAACAGAAAGCTAACAGTTGAAACAACCACAGTTAAAGCAGATTATTTTTCTTCTCCTGTTCAACACAGTTTCTCTTTCTGTACAAACACTCCTAAAACACCTGTCTGTTTTCTTTATTCTTTTAGAAACTTTGTGCTATTCTATGTTATTTATTCTATGAGTCATTCTGAACAGATAAGATATTTCTCGAAGAAACAAACTGAACTTCCTCTCTTGTGATCACAAGGAAGTGATCTGTGTACAGCTCAAATTTAACTAGCACTTCAGGTTATAATGTATCTTGTTACATCCATCAGAGCAGTCTAAATATTTAGATATCTGGTCATATTTATCTAGACCAGGGAGTTCTTATCAGTCTTAAAATAAATTAAATATATAGCTCTAAATCTCAGATATATATAATGAAAAATGAATTACTAACTCATGTGTAAACAAATTCTATGAGAAGCTTCAGAAATAAAATCTGGTCTATTGCTTAGCTATTACAGTCAGAAGATTTCCCCATCCATTTATCAGATGATGCAATGGTTTTTTTACAACATTTGCATTTGTGTTGCTAGATACAAATGGATTAGGGTGAGCAGGTATATTTTTAAAGTCCACAAGCTCGTCAGCGCAACACTTTGTTATGTTGAAAAATATATTTTTAAGGAAAATAAGAAAAGCTTTTGTTGTTTACTAAACTACAGAGGTCCCTGGAATTTCTCCATCACTGGAGGAATAGGCTAGTTTTAAAGGAATGACTAAATAAAAGCATCATCTGAGACATGGTGATTTTTCGATGTCATCTGGAAAGCCACTTTTCGTCTCTTAGAAGTTTCTGTGATGGATTTTAACAAAGTCTCTCTTGTCCACCAGCCGACTCACAAAATACTCATCTTTTTCTAAAGAGATGGACAAGGTGTTTAGATAAGTGCCAGGGAGAAGATAAAAAGCCAGATTGGCTTGAAAGGAAATCAGGTATCCTGTGGTGAACCAGATGGAGGCAGAGTGTGAAAAAAACAATAGATGTTCAGTTAACTATTTAAAGAACAGCAGGAAAGATAGATTTGAATCAGCAATTACTAAATATGTCTTCTGTTTAAGTCAACTTAACCTAAATCCACCAAAATGTTCTTTTAAGACTTTCAGGCTTTAGAGCATCCATTTACACATCTACTGCTAACCGCTTATCAGAGATAAAGTCGAGGGGGCAACAGGTCCAGGATGGAAAACATCACTTCCCTTTTCCCAGCAACTTCCTCTGCCTAAGACAGAGACAGACTCCTAACCCAAATAAAAAAGATCAAGAAAAAATATTTCATTTATCCCAAAGGGAAATTAAATAGGGGGCAGTCTACTTTTCTTCCCCACAACAACAATGGCATGTGAATGAACTACCAAGAATACACAAAACCTGAATAGTCTATACATTAACAATACATACTTTGTTTGTTGAATACCTTTTATTTCAACTCTGAGTGATTTATGTATAGAGCAAAGCTTGTGTTGTCGCTGCCATGATTTTTTATATAAGGATTCTTCAAAATTAGAAAAAGGTTGACAAGCTTCCTAACAGCCTTCCACTGTAGGGTAATAAAAACTATAAAAGGCTTTTTCTAAAACTTGCTCCTTTTTGAAAAATGTAATCAATTAATCTTGTAAAAAGACAGGAAATTAACATTATTATTATTTTTTAATACTTACAGGTAATGACTGCCACTGGGCATGACTTCATCTAATGGACATTTAATGAGAAACAGTACTGCATAGCACAGCCAGAGTTTACCCCATGGAGGACATTATAATTAGAGTCTGTGCTGCAGCATAGGATGGGAGGCCGTCGTTATTAAACCGATTGGAAATTCTCCTGAGACTATTTTGTCTGGTGTTTCAGCTTTATAACCGCCCAAATAAGCCCAATTAGATGTGTGTTCCATGTTGCGTTAATAATGCAATTGCTAATGAAATTTTGTTGATGGAAGTTATTGAGTAAATGCAGGAAATGCACACTTGTAAACACAACAGGGGTGGTGTGGAAGCTACTCTCCTCAACTGAAATACAGAAAACAATGTGGATCTACCCTGGGAATTAATTTTATAGTTTATGGACTAAACTTATGTACTGTTTTACTACTCATACCTACCACTTAAACTATGTCTACCTACAGGCATATCAACCATTCATGCTCACACCAATATACAGATTGTAAGGCCGATTGGAATCAAATGTTTTTCCCAACATGACAATATCAACATTTAACAGAAGAAAGATAGAGTAAAATAGAATTCAACTTTATTCTCATTGTACTGTCTCAAGTACAAGCAATGAAATGTAGTTTGCATCTATCAAGAAGTGCTTTGCAGGATATAAATATACATTTACATGTATACAGTTTTGTGAGTTTAAAGCATGGATATGAAATATGGATAATAAAATATGGATTTACATGCATTCAGATCATATACAGTTATGTTTGAGTAGTGCATGTAGGTAGTGTTAGATCTATGTGTGTGTGTGTGTGTGTGTGTGTGTGTGTGTGTGTGTGTGTGTGTGTGTGTGTGTGTGTGTGTGTGTGTGTGTGTGTGTGTGTGTGTGTG
>JAVLVB010000221.1:129730-140635 GCA_032876305.1 Orestias chungarensis | reverse complement strand
AGTTTTCACCACCCTCTGCAACGTCTTCCAGTCGGAGGACGAGCAGTTCCTGTACCAAACTGTGCTATAGTTGGTGATGATGCCCTCGATGGTGTAGAAGTTTGTGAGGGTCTCTGAGGACAGATGGTCCTTCCTCAGGATCTTCATGAATAAGAGGCACTGGTGCGCCTTCTTTATGAGTTTGGAGCAGCTGGTCGTCCAGGTCATGTCCTCAGAGATGTGTACTCCCAGGAACTTAAAGCTGTACACACGTTCCAGGATGGATGGATGTGGGTCAACGTTCCACTTGAAGTCCACGATGAGCTCCTTCGTCTTCACTGTGTTCAGCTGCATGTTGTTTGTGTTGCACCACTCAGCCAGATGGTCCACCTCCTCCCTGTAGGTGGCTTCATCATTGTGATCAGAGACAATAAAATGAAATGAAATGATGATGAAATGAACCCCACAAATATATGATTGCAAGATAACTACTTAAACTGCTAAGAGAATGGGTCTATGAAATAAAATAAATATAATTATCAAGAGCTTATCTTTCTGCAGTTTTTTTTACAGTTTTTAAGACACAACCATGGACAATGGGAAGTGTTTTATTCTAAAGTGGAAGGAAAATTACGTAGCAGTTCTCAGATATCTTGCATATATGAGAAATGCTGAATCAATCTCAAATTTTACATTTAGAGCTACCTCAAGTCAGCTGTAAGTCTTTCAATTCATGTTTTAGGTTTGATTAAAAAAATTATCTTAACCTAACTGGTGGGTGAAGTTCACAAGCTCTGACATTTTGCAGTCGTTTATGTTTTCTGCACGAAGTTCCTTGTTCATGGGAAAAAATCTTCTATTGCTATTTTTCCGATTAAATACATCTCTTTTTACCAGTTGTTTTCTATGTTCTTCATTTCATGTTCTGTCAAATACAAATTTCATTTAGTTTTTATTTACACTGAAAGTGACAGCCTAAATGTAGCCTTTCACGCCACCTTAGAGTCTGTAAGCTTCAAAGACCTACCCAATACTGTCATCATACTTTAGACTTTGCACATTTTGTTTGAAGAAACAGCCATACTTCCCAGTATCCCTTTCCTGTTTGACCATTTTTAATATAATTTAGGCGTACTTTAATCTAGTTCACCAAATTTGATAGAAATTGCAAAAATTGAATTTTTATTCCTTAATAAATCAATATTGTTGTTTAAAGTGTTAGTTCCTCATTGCATAAGGCGTTTGACAACATAGCCACCTTAGAAATAGGGTGTATATTTCCTAGAAGGTTGGTTCACTGGTTTAATTTAGAACAGCCTACTTTAAAGGAGAATGTTAGGAAGTTGGAGGGAAAACAGTGTTCATCACATCTAGAGGAGTCATCTTTAACCTGCAAAGAACAGTCTACTGCTCTATACAAAGATCATGCAAAGCCAGAATAGCACATTTGTCAATTACAGAGAATGGGGATAATCCTGGTTTTCTTTTTATAGTACAGTCCCCAAAAAGTCAAACCTATTTTGAGCCATCCATTCCCCCAGCTGTAAGTAATGACTTGGTGGATCTTGATAAATGAGATTGTCTTATTTTTGATGAGTATGTAAACTAAATTCCATATTAAGCAGATTTCTAGTATTCCCTTCTTTCACCTCTGGAATATTGCAACATACAGAAATACCCTGTCCAAGACTGACGCTGAAAAACACGTCCATGCATTTGTTACTTCAAGACGGGTTTACTGTAACTCGTTATTATCAGGAAGTTTACAAAATACAATTAAAAGCTGATCCAAAACATGTTTTTGTGATGAAAAGCAAAAAAACAAAAAGATCACATCGCCCCTATTTTAGCTTCCCTTCATTTGCTCCCTGTTAAATCCAACATACAATTCAATATTATCCTCAAATATAAATCCCTGAATAATCAAGCTCCATCATATATCAAAGATCTGATTTTTCCATATGCAGGTCTACTGGTTGTTTCTAGATTTTCTAAAAGTAAAACCAGCTTCTTGCTTTAGTCTTTCAGGCAGACACCCTGTCAATTTTCAAGGCAACACATAATGCTGTCGGTACATGACTGGGTTTCAGCTGATTGAAAACGTTTTTAATCTAATTTAAATATCATATTTTTTAAATGCTTCGACAGCTATTTCCTTCAGAGCAGTGGAGGTTTTGAACATAAACTAACATGACAATTTCCTTTAATCAGTTTTTCAATCAATTTCCATTTATTTGTTTAAATGTTTGCAGACAATTGAATTCTTCTTAGCTGATTGGATAAAGTAGGAATCGGGTAAGGTTGTAATAAAGATTAGGATTCAATAGCCCAAAAAACAAATAACTCTGGAATGCCATTAGCAAGCTGAATGGTTTAGTTATTAATAGTGATAGCGTGTGTGCCTTTGAAACGTTAACCAGCATCTCCACCTGAGACTAAGATAGCTACTTTAGATGTTTCATTGTTCAATTGTTCAACTGTACCTGCTGATCTAAGTTTTCGTGCCACCTTCACATGTGGACTGTTCTTGTCATGGATTAACTGCTAGCAATAAGGCAACAACCGAGTGTTGCAGCTAATCTGTAAGTCCTTGCAGCAGTAGGCCTGTAAACCTATCCTCAGCATTGAGGATACGACCGCCGTGAGAAAGGCATAGGGAAAACTCCCTTTTCTCTCCTAGCTTTATCGTCTACGCTGGGAACTGAAGCAGTAGCAGGCCGGTTCAGCCCTGCAGCAGAGACAGACGTGTCTGTCAGAGTAAAGAGCGAGAATGGAGCTCTATTGTTAAGCTGATAAGAAGTGTTTGCCTATATGTTGCTAAGGTGAGGTGTATTATGTCACGGGACAAGTTTTGACAGTGTTTGATTTGGCTGTGGTTATCCTTCCACCCATAAGAGAAATAGTGCACAACTTTATAATCTTAGAGTATTGTATAACGATAACTCTGTATCTTTTTTGTAAGAAATGACCCCAATGTCTTGTTTGTTTGAACCACTTTGCCTCACATATCACACAGTGAATTTTTAAGTAAAACACTGGCGGTCGCAAAAAGTTATCTTAATGTCAACAGCCATCGCTATAACAACCTAATATATGCAAACAGAGTTTTTTTTCCTACAGGGTTCAAATAAAGTGTAAATGCAGTTTTGTTTCAAACTAATTGTACTTTACACTTTATAATCAGGTTTAGGATCAGACTGATTTTAGACCACTTAAAGCAGCTGTCTATTTACTTAAGATTCATGTTATGCCATAAAACCAGAAAGATTTCTTTGTTTCTTTGCATTCATTGAATATATTACCAGACAGTATAGAATGAAACTGTATTCACGTGAAAACTAGATACAATTGGTCACAATGTGCCACAGTTTCCAAAATATGGTGATTTGCCCATGTACGAGAAATACATGATGTCTGTGAAAAGAGAAATGACAAAATAGTGAGTTTGGGTGTTTTTACAGATAAGCAGTAACTTTTGATCTGTTTAGCAACATTTGTTGCCAGTCAAATCGGGGTGCCCACACTTTTCAAGCTTGCAAGCTACTCTAAAGATGACCAATCCTAAGGGATCTATCACCTACACCCCACCACCAAAAAATGCACAATTCCTATTTTCCTTTATTATATTAATTGTTTTTTACTGTATATTTTGTCCTTTTGGGATAAAGTATATTTTAATTGAATTTAAATGAAATTTATAATATTATTACATATTATTAACACATATATGTGTATGTAGATTTCAGGGGGGTTTCTAGCTCCTCTAGCTCCGCCTCTGCTAAGAGAAGCTGGGAGCCTCGCTACGGGACACCCTAATTTGCTAAGGCTGCTAATGCCAAGCTAACGTATAGTTAGCATGTGTTTGCGAGCTTAAATGAGCATCAGTTTGCTGCCTGGTATGTGAATCGAAAGACAAACGGAAGGATGGACACTATCATGGCAGGAGACAAGGATGGAACAGATAGAGGTCTTTTCTCATTTTGATCATTTTCTTCTAGTAGTGAAGTCTGTAAGGCATGAAGAAGTTCAAGAAATCATCATTCCATGTCACAATCAGGACCCAAAAGGTCCCAACCAAACAGCCGAAACCATCCAAAACTAACCGGGAAAAACCTAAAAAAATATGATGGATGTAACAGGAGTCTATAACTATAAATAATTAAACAAATGTGAAAACTAACCCGCTCATCACATTACCCATCAACTGATGAGAAACCTTGTGAAATTGCAGAGCTTGAAAATAATCAATGCCAAAAGCTAAAAGACATGGTGCATAGAGAAG
Organism: Orestias chungarensis; assembly: GCA_032876305.1. NCBI lineage: Eukaryota > Metazoa > Chordata > Actinopteri > Cyprinodontiformes > Cyprinodontidae > Orestias > Orestias chungarensis. Next base: position 136,374 of record JAVLVB010000221.1, on the reverse strand, counting down.
AATAAAGAATCATCAATTGTTTCTATCTTAATCATGTTTGCTAGCGACGCTGCATTACATGGGTTACAGTAATCTGAATTAATGAAAATAAGTAGTTCTTTGGAACTCCCTTTATAAAGGAAAAGATCCAAAAGATCAAGCGTCTTTCTATGAGCTGAAAATCCATCTGAGCTCATTTGCAGCGCCACCTTTAAAGCACCACGGGAACATGACAGATTCAAATGCATAGAAAAGAAACAGAAAATCCATGTGTCACTATTTACATCACTTTGTTAAAGTAATTGAAAATTGTACTATTAGATAATATTTGGAGAATTTGTCTAGTTTTGACTATTACTTTTGTCACAAAAGGACGTTTGTCTCATTCATTTTTGATTGTGGCAAAAAAATGAAAACTGTCATTAATATTTTGCATGGAAATGCATTTAAGTTTTTATTTAACCCCAAACCAACATTTTCCAACAAAAATATTTGTTTGCATTAATTATATATGAAAAAACAAAGACAACTAGACAATGAAGGATTCCTGACGGTACAAATGTCATCAAACACACTTTTTAACAAAGGTCATTTAGACTCATGATGTCACTTCTGTCGTAGGTGACATTTGCAGTGACTTGAAATGTCACAGGTTAGATTACTAAGAGACTCCTGCTGATGTAAATGGGATAGAGACAAAACAGTCCTTATGAGCAGAAGAAACAATAGGACCACATGCAGCCAATCGTTAGATAAGATAAGCCAATCCTATTTTTTTTTTTATCATTATCTTTTCTCACCGAGAAACTCACTGAAACTCACAATTAATGGTAGGATCTTGACAACCAAAAGACTAAATCCACACTAAGGAGTTCTTTTAACTGATCATTTTTTAGGTGTTTTTAGTTGCCACCATTAAGACAACAAATAAATTATTTTATAAATACAAAAATGTGAGTCATTTTAACACATCTTCGATTCTGAACTGTTCTTTTTTGATGAAAGCTTAAGGTGAGGTGCAAATTATACCCCTTTTAAAGTGCCAAAGAAAACAGCCCCATGCTGTTACCTGCTCTTACGTTATGTCATGCAGGTCATGCTTTTCTCACTGAAATAGATATTTTGTTTGACCATTATGTGAAGTTCTTTTAAGGCTTGTCTGCACCTAAACTGGTCAGATTTTTTTTTATTTTCCATGTTTGTAAAAAATATGTGTTTAAAGTGAAATTATCCAGTGGAGATCAAACAAATCTAAATTTGCAATAAGAAGGTCAAATGCATCCAAGACACACTGAAGACTGAAGCCCCCCCCCGTGGAGGAGTACAGAAGACGACTGACACAACAGTGGAACAGAAAGTCTTAAAGTCATTTGCCCTTAGATGTTTTATATATTTAATAACGGTTATGCTCTATATTTTTGTTTTTGTTTGTATACCTATATGTCCATTTTATTCACTGGCTCTCAAAGATGAACATAGACTTATTAAAATGTAAGAAATCAGGCCATGATAAATCATTGTAAAACATGTCTGACATGTGACATAATGTTAAATTTATCTTGAAACTCAACTGCATTCAAAGAAAAACATCCAAAAAGATGCAATGAGTTGATAGTGTAAGTAAACCTGCATTTATTTCTGCAGAAACCTTTATTTGTCTGGGTCAGCATCTCTGTGAGATATTTTCAGTGAGATTTAAGATGCACAAACCCATTTTGTGATATCCACACCACACTGTCACTCTATGGTTTTTGGTTCTATCGTTTGCGTCACAGCTGCCGGCCCAAATCCACAATGCAACCACAACTGTCTGGCTGCTGCATGGGGATGGGATTATGGAGAAACAGTAACTGCTCATTGCCTTATTTCATGTTGATTATAGAGTCAGTGAATACAGATGTGTATGGTCTGGGCCCGAGCGAGCGTGTTTAAAGTTTGTATGTAAAAGATGCAAAGATGTCGTCAACTGAATTTCTTGGTAGGGCTGTTGCAAGGTTTTAAAAATGCTGAGTGTTCAAAGCAGCAAAGAACCCCGTTGACATTTTTTGACATCATAAGTGCTTTAAATATAAGAGAATTCTTCGAATTATCTCAGTTTAAACCAAGACAAACCAGTTTATATGTTAGGAGATTGGTTTATGGTGATGAATGTCTCTGCTGATGAGATCACGTCTCAGTCAACAATGTGTCTATTGTTGGCTTTGGCTTGCTGCACCAGTTTATATTTATTTGTGATGAACAAACTTCTTCCTAAACTGCAGTCAGATTTTCAAGATATGAGTTCTCACAGATAGGAAGGAGAGAAACCAGAGTCCTGCCACAGGCCGCAATAGTCAAAACATTGAAGTTAAAACCCACAAAAGGCATGCCTGTCAAACCATGATTTGCTCATCTGTCATAGATCATAGATAATGTTCGACATTGTGTGCATTCTAGCACAACTCTAAAATTCTTTTTGGAAAGAAAGAATTTCCTTCAGCAATGGTTTCTTTAAGAAATCCTCTCCAGTAGCTTCAGTGATAGTGTGAAACGTTTTAGCGTTTTGATAAAGTCTCACATTTCAGTGTGAAATTAGAGCAATTGAGTGTCTACCCCCTTACAGACAGTTCATGTCACTAAAATGATAAAGCTTCAAAAAACCTTCATTTTTTTTGTGTGGTAATAATTTGACAGAAATGTCACAAGTGACAGAAAAACAACAACAGGGAAATCGGCTGAGTGTTAGCTGACCAATGTTTGTTTCTGTTGCGGTACTACATATCACTATATTTGTGTAATTTAAAAGACTTTTATAAATTTTCCGGCTCTTTTGGTTCTCTTTTAAAAAAATCTGAATATGTGTTAAAAACCAAAAAAACGCATTTCTAATACTTTCTCACATTAGGATTAGGGACATTTTAAAATGATATGAAGAATATAAAGAGTCGTCGGGAACTGGATGGCCTCAACAGGAATATTCTATATTGATTACAAACTATTTATAATTCAAATTGTAACAAACACAGAGATAAATACTTGAAGGAAATAAAAGGATTCCCCAAAAAAGGCTCTGGACTCACTTTGAGAATAAAAAATAACAAAACAACACAACAAAAAAGACAACTTGCTGTTTTTCTTTTCTTTAGCTACTGAAGTTCTGCTTGAGCAAGGCACCAATTCCTCTGCAGCAGCTGCCATATACATCATTCCTCCTTCTCTCACTTATTTCCATCAGACAAACTAGGCAGCTTCTTGATTAAAGCACCTCCTGTCTGACTGGCTGTAGAATCAAAGATTATTATTTTACCCTGCAGTTGTGAGTTAGGGGTGCCTCATCGACTTGCATACCGCAGAACGAGAAGAGATTATAGGGCTCTGGTAACCAAAACTCCAACTGAGAAAAATCAACCGAGCTCTAAAGAATATCTGTATTTGGTTCATTAGACTGAAGAATGTTGTTCAAAGTAAATTGTTACCTTTTGTTATGTAAAGTTTAACCACAGTTTTAAACCCAGTGAGAAAACTATAGAAAAAAAAGAATAGAAGTAATTTACAAGTTGCATCGCTGTTTTAATAACACACGTAAGATCATTATATAACAGTTGTGTAAGAACAGAGATTTCTTTTCTAGTCGTGGCAATAATGATGTGTAATCCCATCTGTTTTCAGGTGGGTTTTCCCCCTCAGTCAACCTGTCAGATTGGTAGAAATCTGTCACACTTGAGCCACTCTAAGCCTGTACTGATGATAAATGACCAGTTTGGAAGAGAAATTCAAGGATTTCTGACCCTGGCCACTTTACATGGGCAGAGTAGGTTAAAAATTAAGACTCGAGAAATTGCCTTTTTGCATATAAAAGTTATGGTTTGGCAACTGGAGATGGGTAAGTGCTATTCACTTACCCACTTAGTTATTGAGTGTAGCTTTTCCTTTGAGTCAGTTTTACAACAGACAACTGCAGTTTTCCTTTGATACAATAGATATTACCCCATAAACAATTTAGCTCCATGCAACAAGTGGCGGTAGTATCTAGTTCTCAGTGTTTTAACATTCACTGGCACATTTGTATATTTTAAAGCTACTGTCACACAGTTTGAGTACTTGTGGATTACATGATCTTTTTTTATTCTTCCCTTCTAAAGAACCAACTCACCGGTCTGGGTCTTCAAGGGGGATGATAGTTATTTGCCCAAATATTCAAAAGGTACATAATGCCATAGTTTTCACTTCAGTTTCAATAATGCACCATCCTGAGGTGAGTGAATCTTCATTAGTTTTTTCAAGAATGACTGAGTAACATTATTGCTTTATCATCCTACTTCTGAGTTATTAAGTTTTGTAAGGGCTTTGGTAAAGGGTTGGTGCACACAGTAGTTTTAGTTGGTGCATAAGCACCTGAGTTCAACCACATTGTTAGTGAATCCCTTTTAATTTTAAAGACAGGTGAAAGCATCGACAATGTCAATAAAAACTCAAGAACAATTGATGTAGAAGAATCTCTACCTTGGTTATTAATGTTTATGTTTTTCTTGTTTTGAATCTGAATTTAAAATCTGTTGTTAGAAATTATTATCATCTTGTATTACCTGAAACATTGGTCTTGATACATGTTTGATTGCAATCTGATACTCTGTAGATGTCTGTTAAGACCTTACTCTATAATCTGACAGCCATACAACCAACCTCTTTCATAGGTGTCAGAAATAATTGCACTAGACCAATGCAAATTACTCCCTGCTTCAATCTTCATATTTTTCTCACTATTTTCCAACAAATAACAACAAAAAACATAGTTAAACCTACAAAGTGACAAAAGATTTATAATCCTATTAGCTTTGGGTAATTTTCTATGATTTGTACTTCTCCAGTCATAGCAAAGCCACAAATATGCTATTAGTTTTGTTTTTGTTTCTACAAATATTTCCTTCACTAAAAGATGGTCAACAAGTAAAAAATTATTTTCAAAAAATGGGTCCAAATGGGAGAAGGCTTGTGTGTAAAGGGTGAGTTTATAAGTAGAAAGCCTTATTTAGAAAATATTGTTTCCTTTAGTTCGTATGTAACAACTGACGAATGAGATGCTGAGATGTAGTTCTTAATAGTAGCGATCCTGCATGCAAAATAAGAGTTAATACAATGCAGTAGGTTCTACTGTTGTAGATGTAATGTTGATTCCATGGAACCATGCTAAGTTTCACAGCTCCCTTCTCAAATATTTGGAAAAATTAGCTGTGGCAAGCAAAAGGCAAGTCAAATCCTGCTTTCTACTCGGCATGGAAATTGTTGCTGGGAGACCTCTGCCATCTATACGGTCTCACTGGTGCTTTTGACTGGTTTCTGTGTGCTGGTAGTGGCTGTGGTCTGGCTGCGTGAAGAGAACATAGCAGTCTGACAGCAGGCTGAGCTGCCAACTAAACCGTTAAGTAGGCTCTCCGTGTGTGAAAATGCACAATGGAAACCTTCAAGGAAGTTCTTTTTCTTTTTAATTTTTTATCCAAGCACATTGACAGAATAATAGAGAACGTCACCAAATCTATTTATAGTGCAAATCTATTCACACCCATGGAAACATCTTTATTGTGATTTTACGCGACAATTGAAAAAACCTGTAGTTTGGAATTGTGAAGCTGACGGAAAGCGATGCATGCTTTTCAATATAAGAATCTCAAAAGTGGGGCATGCACTTTAATCCTGTCTACCAGAATCTTTTTTTTTACAACTACAATTACAGCAGCAGTATTTCGGGGCAAGTTCTCTTTTGGTCTGAGATCTGGACTTTGACTGTACATAAATATGTTTGGATTAAAAATATTCCCTTTTAGATCATGCTGCATGTTTAGGTCCACCGTCCTGCTGGAAAGTGAACTTTACACCTTTAGCAAACACATTGTAACGTGTAAAAAGGTAAAATGTACATGGGGATTTAGTAAAATTCACCAAATTCAATTTAGTTTATTTATATAGTATTTTAATTAACAGCACATGTCATCTCAGCATTTTTCAAGACAACTCATTTCAACCCAATCATACATACATCAAATGGTGCCTCAAGTTCAGTTTACTACTCAATGAATTGATTTTCAGTCTAAGGCAACCCAGCAGATTTGCATTGAGTGATTGATTTGGAGCAGTCGCTCCTCCTGGATGCATGCAGAGAAGCGAGTGAAATCCCCACAGATAACAAATTGTGCTAAAGTTTAAATAAAGATTAAAGTGGCCTCGTGAAACAATATTCACCGGTAACCCAATCACATGAGTAGATGTTACATCAAAGCAAACTAAAGTCTGGAATAAACATGTGATCATTGATTTCTGGATTTTTACTGTGTATGAAAGTGTTTCCTATTAGTTCAACTGTTTATCTCAGGAGCCTTCTGTCCTGTACGCTTCTAAGATAAACAATTTTCAAATTTCTGTTGCTTCTTTTATTTTTTCAATTTATGTCAGATTTGATAAATCAACATGTAAATAGGACTAATTCCATAAAGTTGTCAGGTTGAGTCATTCTGTGCTGTTTCCTAGGTGGCCACGGGGGTCGCTGTTGCGGGGCTCCAGGATGGAGTCCCGCGGTTCCCAGGTGTCTCGGGTTGGCACTGATGAGCAGAGCAGTATAAGAGGAGTGTGGATCAACTACTCGGCGCCTGAGTGTTGCCTATTATCGGTAACCCTCAACCTCAGTGCCAAAA
>JAVLVB010000221.1:84620-100260 GCA_032876305.1 Orestias chungarensis | reverse complement strand
AAGTGTGGGAGTAGACCAGGGGTGGAGGCCCGCGACTCAGAAGCTGAGGATACTTTGGAAGTCTTTCATTTTACTGTGCAATCAATAAATCATCACTTTAAAAGGGGTAATCTTCCAACTTGATGTTCACCAAGATCGCTTTGTAGAAATCTGTGTGTAATCATTTAGAAGACCAAAGCTTTTTTTGAGCTCTTCTTATATGCTTTTCTCATTGTCTTTCAAGAAGAGCTGTCATGTCAACGTTCTCAGAGTTTCTGTAGAAAAACAGATTGGGTCAAGTTAAGGTGTCCATCCTGCAATTCGGCTTTTTAGCTGAGCTGTTAGTTCCTCATTAGGCAATGGAAGGCCAGGAAATGTCTGCTAAACAGGGTTTTGTGTGTAAAAAAGCATCTGGCTTTGATCAGCAGCTAAATGTCTGCATACGGTCTATACAGTGCCTGGGAACCTGAACTGTATCCTCTGCCTCATGACAACCACAAAGGTCCAATTCATTTATTAAAACTTTGGATAAAAAGGGTATAACTTTAAAGTTTATATATATATATATATATATGGGTTTTTATACACAAAAATAGTAAAAAATGCTGTTTATCAATTCAGAGTATTTGAAATGTGTAAAGAATGATGGATTATCAGCACCATTGGAAAACAAAAGTAGCTGGGAAGGGAAACATTTTCACAAAAAAATCCATATTTTCAGAAACACAGATTGATATTCTCTGATGTCAAAAGGTTGAAAATGTGCATGAAAACAATAAATCTTGTGAGAAATACATTTTAAAAGTTGTTGTTAAACATATAACTAGCACCTTGAACAGGATTTATGAGTAAACACTTGAGACCGGGAGGAAGAAGCTGGAGCATTGCTGCATCTCTGAATTGACGAAAATATTATTCTCTTTAATGTAAATCTTAGGTTACTTCTGTCAATTTTTGTAAATACTACCTGACTTTATGTTCTCTTTTTTCTTTTTACAGATTTCTGACTTAAAATGTTAAGAGAATATCCTGCTTTTATTAAAGCAAATTTATACGGTTACACCGATTTTTATTCTTAAAAAAATATTAAATCAATTTGAAATATTTTGAATGCTTTGGTGGAAATGTCCTCCTCCCTGGTCTGACACATACCAGGGGTCTACAACTACAGGCATCCAGGTCCTGAAACTGTTAGATGCGTCCCACATAAATCAGATGACTGAAAAACCTCAGTATTCTGTCCAGCTCTCCAGAGTCCTGATGATGACCGAACTGTTGAAGCAGTGGCACATCTAAAAGTTGCTGGGTGTATACTACTCTGTAGTACTTTTTTTTAACCTTCAATTGCTATACTACTATTCTAATCCTCTAATAACCTCACTTTTAAATGCAGTGAAACACAACAGACAGCTCATGCAGATAAATGCTGAGAATTTTAAAGCACAGTTTGGTTATGACATAATATCCAGAACTATGTTTAAGATCAAATGTTTCGGCCACTTGTAATAGACTTAATTATATTTTAATATGGCTCATAATGTTTACATCTGTCAATATACTAACTAAAATAAATAATTATAAAATTGTTTCTCCAAACCTTCCTAAAGGTAAAAAACTGATTGGTACATGGAAATGTCATACTGGACATCAGGCTAAAGTGTGTTGGGGAACAATATATACCACATTAGATGTTTTGTCTAGGGGGTGTCATAATAATCCATATTTATGTATAACCAATATAGGACCACTTTTCCCAAAAGATAACAATAAACTGATCAAAACAACTTCTTTTTTTTAATGAAGGCATACATTTGAAAATATTATGCTCATAGAAAGCCAAGCTCCCAATCTTCGGTTAAACTTTTTCTCTTCACTTGTCTCTAGCCTGTTTCTGGAAAATTACTGACAGCGAGAGATAATGGAGGGCTTTTCACTCCATGCCTCGTTTTTATTTATTTTTCTATGTATCCCCAACGACATTAAACCAAAATGTTTAAAGTCTTGCACTCTAAACACACTTATAGGATTTATGCGGTGTGACTTAATGCATCTCTGGAAACTAGTTTTCATCTGCAGCTCATTTCTGCAGAGGTTGCGTCTAATTGGGGAACATGGCACCGAACCATTACACCACCCAGCTCTGTGTTTATCCCTTACCCTCAAACAGCAGCCTCCTACTTCCTGAATGCTCAGCAACTCAAATTCACAATGTAATTTACTTACACCCAGTCAACGGCCCCAACACCCCATTAACCCTCAAATAGCCAACATCAAATTCTCAGGAGGGATGAGCGATTAGATGAAGGCAGCACCGAAGTTGTGTTTATGTTAATGGAAGGCGGATAGGACCAAAACAGTGGCAGAAAATTAAGCAATATTTTGTGAGTTTTTTAAAAAGTGTGTTTTTTGACTTGAGTCTTCACGACATGGACAACATTGTAACATTCAAAATGCTCCAAAGCTCATCCTCATGGGATTTTGCTCCCAGATTTAAAGCCTTGAGCAAAGAGACACAAAATCCCAATTTTTTGAGGAAGAGTGTGAAGGTTCCCCAGTCAGTGATGGTCGTATGTGAACATTACAACTATAAGGAATAATCATTGAATTTACCAAAAACAAACAGTATTGTCACGAGTTTAGTCTTTCAAGGGAGTGTGGCTATGATACGCTAGATGGGTTTAAATGTTTGTTGTAGCTGCCAGGAAGGTCCACACGTTCCAGACTCGATCCTCACCTGTCTGTTTGATACATTAATAGGCAGGACATTCTTTCATACCTTTTTATTTTTTTCCATTCCTTTGCCACAGCCTGGAGCTGTTTTTAAACAGTGCATGTTTTCCGCTGGTTATTTTCAGAAATGCATTGAAGTCAGATTTTTTTTCATTCATCCTTACAGGGCCACAGATCTCCATTTACAGCCTGAAGTTTATTGACTTGGACCTTGTTTCCGAGAATGACTAGTGGCCAAAGCATCTTAAAATGGCAGAAGGTAAGCTTTCATAAATTAGGAGTTGGAAGAATCAAACTTGTCTAGCTTGTAGGTGAAGTGCAAAAGACGTATTCAGGGCATATCTGTACAGCCCAGGGACGTGTAGGCCTACAGCCACATGAGAGGGGTGAAACCAAGGGGGTTGGAGAGCAATCACAAGCGTGATTGCAAGAATGATGAGCTTTGAAAGCTTGGCGCAGCTCTGTCACGCAGGTGCAGCTCTACGACAGGATGATGTCTGGCTAACCTATACAGAATAATCACGTTAACATTTAGCTTTAGTCTGGAAGACGAAACTTTGAACAAGAAAAAAACCTGACAAATCAGAACTGTATGAGGTAAAACTGTGTGAGGTAAAACTACAGGAGAGGAGAACTGGCAGTTCTCCTCTCCTGTAGTTCCTCAAGTAAACACATAACATCTATTCCTCCCTTCCATTGATAGATTAGACATAAAGCTACATTTATAGAAACTTATCAAGATCTTTTGAGTTAATTACCTGACAAGCGTGAAAACACAACTTTCCAATATTTCGGTTTTCATTGCAAGTCCAAATCTTTAATCTTCACCTTCTTAAATGAGCACAAATTTTCAATATCTCTTCAATGTATTTTAGTTAAAAAGAAAGTCGTTGACTCAACCAATTGTTTAATTATGTAATGGATGTGATTAACTTGTTTATATGAAAAAAAAATTGGATCATCCTCCTAAGCTTCATTTATTTCAGTACATAAATCCAAAAATAACACTTATAACATGAAATATCAATCAACAACAAAGTTGTGATGTTTCTTATTATGATATATTTTTATATTCCACATTATGGAATAAACCTCAAGAAATTGTGAAGACAAAATCTTCCCTTTTAAATGTTTCAAAGACAAATATGAACAATGTACAAAACCACTTTTAAAAATCTAAATTTAGGCCTCACATTTTCTTCCAGAGAAGTTTTTGGGGGGGTTTTTCCAACAAAAATTATGCCTAACTCCATATTTCATTATGTGGTGCACCTTATCCTTTACAAAGATGCCACCACAGCACATTCAAGATACATCAATTACTGTACTTTTATACAGAAAATCAATAAACATGTGGACAACGTGATTTATTTAAGAGTCAAGCTGTAGATTTAACATAAATTGTTTTTCTACTTTCCTCAGGAATTCTAAATTGTCAAGAAAGAAAAAAGCGGAACTGTGTATCCAGGAAAGTTCAGAGGATGTTTTTGCTAACTCACAGTGAGCTGACTTAAGTGCCATAATAAATAATCAAACATTTTAGTAATGACTATTACAGCTTATAGTAATGACTGCATGACAAACAGTACACTTAATTTAAGACATACGGCAAATATGTATTTAACCATATATACAGATATAGTTGAATTTAAATCTTCTCTGCTCAAAAAGTTTAACACCCTCATAGTAGTACTTTAGTTAAAAGTAGCGAGGACTGGCTTATACGTTAATAGCATGTACTAGCTCTAGCTATAGGTCAAAGGTCACCCAAGATCTTTAGCATTACTGAATTCAACAATGAAAACAGAAGCTTATATCTTTTCATTTAAGACACTGCTAACATCATTTACCATGCTCACTTCAGCACAATAGCTACGCTAAGAGCATCCCAGATGCTAACACTGGCTTCCCAGCCAACATCACCTCGTAAGGTAACATTAAGAATCTCTAGGCTAACAGCAGCTTCAAGACCATTAGCTAAAATCCTACTAATAAATAACAAGATAATGCTAGCATTACCCTTTAAGAGCATTCATGCAATATATAAAGTGCAGTACCGTACAGAAGTAGGTGTTGATGTGATGTTTGGCACCAGTCAGTTTGTTTGCAGCATTGCCGCTTTTTAGACAATAATGTTAATAGAAACTGGAGCCCAGTCTTTGAGCAGGTGTGACAGTCACTGATAGCAGAGGTAGCTGATGATCATCTTTGGCATGTCCAGTTGAACTATGACGTTCAGAGCTGAGGTTCCCAACTTCCTCCTCACTGCCAACCGGCTGAGCTGCTGCAGAGTCAGTGGAGTGGCTATGGGGAGAAGAGAGGACAAGTTTAAAAAGAGCACACGGATTAAATAGTTGCCCTGAATGTGGTACACTTTTTAATCATGCATTTACAGACAATGGTGGACTTAAAAATGTAAATGAATCAGTAATTATCTCTAGATTGACGAGAAACAAAACTTCTATTTAATTTTCTTCTCAATAATGTCATTCCAGATCTTTCCCTCTTGGAACTGTGTTAACTGGGAAAGAAACAAGAGCTCTAATTAGCAGGGTGTGAATGCTAGTAACGTATTCATTTCTATGGAACCAGCTAGTTTTCATACTCTTTCTTTACTCTCTTTACTTGGCTTAGGTTTAAAGGAATGAAACTGTTGTAGCACATGTGTTTTTCTCAAGTTATGGTTGTATTTGACTTTTCAAACATAAAAAAAAAAATTTATTTAATTTTTAAGCCTCAGAAAAGAAAAGAAATCAATGTATGCATACTTCAAAGTGTTATTAAATCTGAATATATTTCAGATTAATGAATTAACATTCAGTATAAAGCTGATTCTTTTACATTAAAAATGAGCCCCTACAGACTTTTTGACTTACACTGCCATCTTCAGGTGATTATCTGACACTGCACCATTCCTTGCTCACTTGCTTTCACACATGACCGCCTTAATTTCCTAAAACTCACTCTCATAGAACTGCAGGCAGGCCTCAGCAGGAGAGCCAGGTGTGGTGTAGTCCACTGGCTTTCTGTTGTGCTGATTTCTGGCGTAGATGTTGGCCCCAAACTCCACCAGTAGCTCTATCATCTCAACTCTCAGGTGTTTGGCAGCGTGGTGCAGTGGGGTCTCATGTAGCCTAGCAGCATTGACTTTAGCACCTAAAAAGAAAGGACAATCAAAAACATTTTCTTTCTTTTTGTCTACTCAATTTTCCGTGACACCCACCTGCATTAAGCAGAACTTTCACACAGTCTGTGTGCGCATTAACACAAGCCACGTGCAGCGGGGTCCCGTAGTAAAGGTCGTATGTCTCGAGGCAGGCCCCTGTGGCGATCAGCAGCTGCACACAGTCCGAGTTACCTGGGATGAGAAGAAAATTCAAACTTTTCATTTGTTTGGTTTGATACAAAATAAATACATCGATATATTTGATAAGATTGAAAATGAGGTTTTTGCCTCCCATGCAGGCTTCATGCAGAGGAGACGCAGTGCGGGAGGTGAGGGCGGGGTTGGCCATGGCGCCACGCTCGAGCAGCAGCTTCACGCACTCCACGCTGCCAGCTGAGCAGGCATCGCACAGTGGAGTGCTGCCGTCCACATTCCTGGCATCCACCTGGGATCAATCATGGCAACGATTACATTTCTTATTGTCTGGATGTAGACCTCATAATTAATTTCTCACAAGTATTCTTGTGGAAAAGAAAAGAGAAAAAATTAGGGTGTTCTATTAATTGTGAAGATTAATGTAGTAATTACATAAATTATTTCATATTTGTCATTTAACAGTTTATTTGATAAAACTAAGAATAATTTACTTCTTTTGTGTGGCATCCTTTCATTGGATGCTTAATTATTTGTAGCAAAGGATCCATTTGCATAAAAAAAAATTTAAAAATATATTTCTAACATCAACATGTGGAAAACTGATCCCCTCCCGTCAAATGAAAACAGATGAGGTGAAAACAACAAAGACAAAGAAGGAGTTTGATCTTAAATGTAAAACGTTAATATACTTTGTACATTTTTTGCCTAATTGCTGCTTAGTGTCTTGTTCTTTCAGCAAATTGCAGTCTTAAGAGTCAGTGTGCTCTCGATTATGCCATTAATAAATTATTTGATTATTTCAATTAGGATTATTAAATCGCTCAATTTCAATTAATCCAATAAATGGTTTCAGCGCCAATATATACTAGGAAGTATTCATACCATTTAAGATAAGATCCTGTCTTATTGTAATCTTAAAACTGCAATTGCAATTTTTGTAACATTGATATATCATTTTTTTTTACAAATTCAAAAATCTGAAAATCTTTAGAGAACAAATACTTTTTCTACTTTATAGCGTACTTCTCATAAATGAAACTTCACCTGAGCTCCAGCGTCCAGCAGCAGCTGCACGCACCGCAGCTGCCCGCGTAGACAGGCCTCGTGCAGGGCCGTGATGGAGTCCACAGCCACCACGTTTACCGAGGCGCCGCCCTGTATGAGGCGCTGCAGGTGGGAGGCATGGCCGAGGGACGCCGCCTTGTGGACCTCTGTCCTTTCGGCCCAGCAGCCTGAGGACACGGAGCGAAGTGAGTTCCAAGAGTTCCATCCTTATCAAGCATTTTCCTATGGTTGTGCTATTTAAGTAAAAGGAATTCACTTAGAGGCAAAAAGGATCATTTTACTGGACCACCGGCTGTTATCACACTTATTCAGTAAAGAAAAAAAATTCTGGTCATTCCCCAAAAGACATCCAGCTTCTAAGTTTCAATTTTAGCAAACAGACTCCTTAGCCCTTCTGTTTGGCATTATAAGTCTTGGACGTGCTTTCAGTAGTTTTTCCTTTGTAGAATGATGATACGACACACAACCTCAAAGGTAAAGACAAGTTTGAGCCCTTTAGAACCTCTATTGTTGTTATGTAGTCAAACTAATTTTCTTGTAGAAAGGATTTGACAGCCAAGGTCATCTTTTGCTCAAACGCTGTGAATACATTTTTAAACTTAAAAATTCGGCCAGATTTCGGAGGTTTGAAATGTCATCAATAATATTTTGTAATGTCACAACAAAGCCCCAAATCTTTATGTCTGGAAACTTAATAAAACAATAAAAGGGATATCTGATGCTATACTATTACATGTCCATCCCTAATATCTAGATGTCCAAGTAAGTTATATTTAAACGTTGCACTTGAAACCTAAAGAACAAGTTTTACCAAACCTCTAAAAATAATTGTATATTTACTAAAGGCCACGAAATCTATATAACAGTAAAAATACAATAAAAGCCAATGAAGCTTAAAAAATCCATAATAAAGTATATAGACAGAGCATGAAAAATGATATTTCGTTTTTGTGAACAATGATTTCTTTCGTAAAACAAGGCTAAATTACTACTTTCTATGTTGAAATTAAGTAGATGAAAAATGTATCATCGACCTAAACACTAAACGTAGAATATTAGAACCAACTGGTATAAAAGTAAAACAAATTAATTAAATCTCTTATAAAAATTATTTAGCTATATTAAAGGTATAGGAGAGGATCTTTTCAGTAGAAAAATTTCAATGGAAAATCCAATTGAAAATGACAGCCAATCAAAAACGACCGGCGGTGAAAAATAACTGGCTGTCAATGCGGAAATAAAATTTACGTGATGACGTATATCACTAATGTAACCACCCACCCGATCCGTACAAAGCGCGCTCGTGTTTGAATTTGCGCATGCGCAGATTGTTGTTTAGGAAGTAAAACGGGACAGAAAAGACGCATCATTCACTATTGAGGAGAGGTTCTCCCGTACAGCAGCGAAAATGGAAGAGAAAAGAGAAAAAGACGAGATGAACAAAACACGAGTTTGTCTCTGAGATTACTGCTTTGTGTGGTGGCGCATGCGCAGTGTTGCGAAAATGAGAATGAGCTGAAGATCCTGTCCTATACCTTTAAATAGAGACACTTAGGGAAACTTCAATCCATATTTAGTTTAATAATTTATAAAAATGGCTCATTTCTGCTCAGGCTTTTTGAACTGAATCAGGTATATTAAAGCAGGGACATGTAAATGTTAGATTTTTACAAAATTGAGAGAGAAAGCGCCAGCCAATGATAGAGAAGTTGTTTTCTAGACCTTTCACAGCATTTTCCTCAAGGACACATTTTGCTGCAATGCTTTAAAAATCCAATGTTGATGCATTCACGCAGATCAAAGTACATATAAAGTACTCCAGACACAACTAACTCCTCCTAATGCTGCTTTCAGACCCCGATTGTCCTTAAGAAATCTACTTCTATGAAAAGGATTTAGTGTTGAAGTAGATAAAGAATGTGCCATTTAATAACTGTCTCTGCAAGGAAAAAGGTTAGCGTGATATTAAGAGCAATATCTTTGTGTAAAGTTATGCCTTAGGAAATCTGATGTGTTATTAAAAACATTTTTTAAATATATTTCTCCTTATTTGAACTAAAAACAGAGGAAAACAAGGAGTTCTTGTTATTTGTATGTCATTAAGGAGTCATCAGGTAAAATTACACTTTCCAATAAAGCAATAATTCTGTTTGTTTGCTTTTCAAATGGTAAATTAATGAAATCTCTTACAACTGTTCACAAACACTGGGGTCCGATATCGAGTATGTTCAACTGACAGACGCTCAGATTATTTATTAACACGCTGCAGCAGCAACCTGCCAGCTGTGACCCAGTTTCAACAAGCTAGCTGCTTAGCTAGCTAGAAACCAGGCCAACCACGCCGAACCGGGTCGGTTTTCGCTACCAAGCGACAGTCTGCCCGGTTCCTGCACTCACCAATATCCCCGACATAATACGGCTGAGAAACTTCCATCTCCATCCTGAGTATTTTCTGCAGGTTCTTCTTCTTCTACACAGATTTTATTGGCGGTTGGCAAGCAACTTTCGGTGCACCTTACCGCCACCTAGTGGTATGGAGTGTGGGTCAAAATGCCTGGTTATTGCTGTCTACCATGAATGATTATATCTTCATATATTTTGCTTGCTTGGTGCTCCTTCCCTGTACCTTCATAAATAAACAAAAAATTATAATAAATAAATAAAACAGATTCATTAATCATATCCTTTCTATTAACTTTGTTTTTTTTGAAAAATCTAACTAAAATCTGACAACTTTTGCTTCCTGTATCTTTTTGTAACAAGTGTATTATGTTAAATGTTTCTTTGTTTCTTCTAAACTCCTCAATCATGTATTTACTCTGCTGCTCAGCTTTTTTACATATTAAAATTACATGTTCTATTGTCTCTGCTACTCCATAATACAATTTCCAGTTTAGTGTTTCTTTATTTTAAATAGTGAGCTGTTAAGTCCATTGTGTCCCAATCTCAATCTTGTTATTAATCTTTCTTCATTTCTAGTTCTCCTTGTTGCTTTCATTTCTCCCACTGTCCTTTGAATATTATAAAACCATCTTTATTTGTTATCTTCATTCCATTCCTTCTGCCACCTTTCCTTTAGTTTTTGTTTGATACTTTTTGCTTCTGATTTATTGTCGTTATTGTAAAGTTGATTTGTCCCGTTGTTGCTCTTTTCGCTGCCCTGTCTGCTGCTTCATTTCCCTCCACCCCGATGTGTGCTGGTACCCATATGAATGTAATTACTAACCCCATCATTTTTATTCTAAATAATATTTGCTGTATCTCTAATAATATGTCTGGCCTGCTTTCTGAATGACTATTCTGTAAACTTATGAGTGCTGAGATTGAATCTGAACAGACTATTGTTTTCAATGGTTAACTTCTTCTACCCACTGTACTGCTGATAATAATGCTAACATTTCACCGGTGTATACTGATAATCCATTTGTGATTCTTTTAGCTTGTTTTATGTTAAACTCGGGTATGATTATTGCTATTCCTATTTTTCCTGTCTGATCTTTTGATGCATCTGTATAAATCTGAACATAATTATAATATTTATCTATGTATTCCTGAACATTGTATGAATTAAATTGAAATTTTTTATCATTTTTCTTTTCCATGAGCGTTAAGTCTACATTTGCGTTTGGTAATATCCACGGTTTATTGCTAGTTGTGTTCTTCTCAATTCTAGTGACATTTCTCCCATTTCCACTTTAAGTGCTGCTATTGGTGTGGTTCTTATTGCTCCAGTACATAATCTAAGTGCTTGATTTTGAATATTATCCAGTTTTTGTAGATGAATTTTTGCTGCTGATGCATATAATATACTTTCATAATCTATATTTGATCGTATCATACCTGTGTATATTCTCTTTAATGATATTTTATCTGCTCCCCATTCATTTCCTGCCAAACATCTCATTATATTAAGGATTTTTTTTACATTTATCAACTTTTTTCTGGATTTGGATATTCCATTTAATTTTTTTATCAAACCATATTCCTAAAAAATGTATATTGTTTACCCACTCTATTTCTTACTTATGCATTTTCAATTGTTTTAGTTCTATAATTATTTTTCGAGTAAATATCATTGCTTTTGTTTTTCCAACTGAGAAGTTAAACCCCCATTCATATGCCCATTTCGCTATATTATTTATAGAATTTTGTATTTTCTTTTTAATAAATTCTAATTTTTTTCCTGTTTTCAATATTGCACCATCATCTGCAAAAATTGAGCAACCCATTCCCTTCTCAAGCTCATCAAAAACATAATTAATCATCACAGAAAACAATAAAGGACTAATTATGCTTCCTTGTGGTGTTCCATTTTCAACATCATATTTTTTTGAATATTCTTTTGCTATCTTAATTTGTATCTTTATTTTTGACAAAAAGTTTTGAATCCACCTAAATGTATTTCCTGTAATGCCTGGTTTTTTAATTTTAGTTAATAATCCTTCAACCCATAACATATCATACGCTTTTTCAATATCAATGAATACTGCTACTACACTTTATTTTGTTCGCTGAGATGATCTATCATTAGATACCAGATTTGATCTTTTCCTGATGCTGTTTTCTTTGTTTTTCTGAGAGCTCTATTTAATTCTTCTATATTGAATGGTGTATTTAGTAACTTATCATTTTCTTTACTTTTTTCTTTTAAATATTTATATTTTAGTTTTGTTGCTTCCCTCCCGTTTTTCCTCTCCTCACTAATATTGTTTGAGCTATGTATTTTACTAAAGGTTTCAGCTAATATTTCCGCTTTATCTTTATCTTGAATTTTGGGTCCTTCATCACTATTTAATATTGGATACCCATACCCTTTTTTTATTCCATTCATATTTTTAATCATTTTACATATTTTTTACATTTTTGTCTCTTTTCCTATTGTATTACAAAAATTTCTCCAATAGACTTTGATTGCTTCCTTAATTGTCCTTCTTACTGTTGCTTGCTTTCTTTTGTAATCAATGAAATTCTAGGTAGGGAATAGGGTTCTTTTTAAGTGCTTTAGATGCTTTATTTCTTGATTTGATAATTTGATTACACTCATTGTTCCACCATGGCACCATCTTTCTTTGGTGTCTTCCTTCTCTTTTTTTAACCAATTGTTCTGTAGCCTCTAGTATAATATCACAGATGTTTGAATTTATAATGTTTACATCTGCCTCCATATGTACCTTTTGTAATTTTTGATCACTAATATATCTAAATTTATTCCAATCTGCTTTATTAAAGTTCCATGACTTGCATCCTTCTACTATGTTACTGTCTGGTTTTATTCCTGTTTTAATTTTAATACGGTAATGATCGCTACCATTAGTTGTATTTTTGTCAATATCCCATTCACAACTATGAGCTAATGAGTTTGAAACTACTGTTAGATCTATGACTGATTCTGTTCCTGTTCTTATATTGATTGTAGTTCCTCTACCGTCCTCAGTACAAACTAAGTTTTTAATTTCCATAATTTCTTCAAGTTCCTGACGATTTTTATTATTACTTTTGCCCCACAATGTACTATTAGCACTAAAATACCAACACCATATTATCTTTCCTTCTAAATAACCCATTAATTCATCCATTGACTCTAGAGACATATTTTTACATGGATTATAAAAATGTATTATCTTATATTTTTCATATTTTTCCCATATTTCAATTACTTTATATTCTAATTTATTCCTTTCCCTAATATTTGATATTGTATTCCTTCTTTTATAAATTATACACACCCTCCTCCATTTCCCTCAGGTCTATCCCTTCTTATGCTATCCTACCCTTTAATAACAAAATCTAATGTTGATTTTAACCATGTTTCTTGAATACATATTATATTTGGTTTTTCTACTAATTTATCTACATAACTCTCCATTGTATTATTAACATGTAGGTTTATCACCTGCTGTTCCAATCAAGGAAGCAATGTCGTAGTTTAGAACTCCTCTCTGCGGCTTCTCTACAGTTACCTACCCAACATCTTATTGAGACGGTGTCTTGCCCACGGCCAAAACCAAATAGATTAAAGATCAATCTAAAAAGAGCTAATCCTGAAAATCTCATAAAGATAAAAACAACTCAGATGAAACAAAAATGTTCAACTATTAAGTGTGGCTTATTGAACATCAGATCTCTATCCTCAGAGTTCTTATAAGTTAATGAATTAATTCTTGATAATCAAATTGATTTGCTTTGTCTCACAGAAACCTGGCTGCAGCATGAGGATTATGTTAGTATCAACGAATCAACTCCCTCTAATTATTCAAACTTTCACATTCCTCGAAGTACTGGGAGAGGTGGAGGAGTAGGAAGTATTTTTCAATCAGATTTATAAATTAATCCCAGGCGAACTAATAGTTATAGTTCTTTTGAACATTTAACCCTTAGCCTTCCTCATCCAACCTCTAAAACAATTAAACCACTTCTGTTTGTTATTTTGTATCGTCCGCCAGGTCCTTACTCTGAATTTATAGATCAGATCTCAGATTTTTTATCTGAAATAGTGTTAAACACTGATAAAATCATTATAGTGGGAGATTTTAACATTCATGTTGACACCGAAAATGACAGTCTAAATGTAGCCTTTACTGCCATTTTACACTCAATTGGCTTCACTCAAAAAATCCAAACACCTACTCACTCTCTTGGTCAAACTTTAGACCTTGTGCTGACTTATGGCATTGAGTGTGAAAAAGTTATAGTGCTGCCTCATAACCCTCTCCTTTCTGACCAATTTTTGATAACTTTTGAGTTCTTTTTCACCAAGTACTTAAAATCTGAAAGAAAATGTCTTTATAGTAGGTATCTATCGGACAATGCAGTTACAGCCTTCAAAGAATCCATTCCACCTGTAATTTCTTCAGTATTTCAGAGAAACGCAGTGGAGGGCAACAAATTAATTTCATGCCCTACACAGATTGATGCTGTTGTTCATAGTATTACGTTCTCATTGCGTACAACATTAGACAACGTAGCCCCCATAAAAAGGAAAGTGATTACTCATAGGAGGTTGGCCCCCTGGTTTAATTCAGAACTTCGTACCTTGAAGGGAAAAAACAGGAAATTGGAGAAGAAATGGCGGTTTTCGCTTTTAGAGGAGTCGTATTTATCCTGGAAAAGCAGCGTGCTTCTGTATAAAAGGACCCTGCGCCAAGCTAGATCTGCATATTTTACTTTACTAATAGAGGAGAATAAGAGCAATCCTAGGTTTCTTTTTAATACAGTTGCTAAACTTACGAGAAATGAAAACTCTGTTATATCACCCATTCCTCCAACTCTTAGCTGTAATGACTTTATGGAATTCTTTATTTATAAAATTGAATCTATTAAAACTAAAATTGATGGCATCCTACCAAACATAACTACTACCTCAATTAACAATGAGGTACTGAATGTGGCTCTGGAGCCTGATCTCTGTTTGAAGTGTTTAGTTCCAGTTGAGCCTTCGGAGCTTTCAAAAGTATTTTCTTCATCTAAGCCTTCAACTTGTATGTTGGATCCAATCCCGCCAAAATTGTTTAAAGAAGTATTTCCTATTATTATTACCCCCATTTTGGAGATGATTAATTTGTCATTAGTGAATGGCAAAGAGGCCCTTCTCGCAGCTGTCAGTTGTCCAAAATTCAAACTTCGATGGGTGAGAGACGCAGGCAGGAGGGAACGAGTGAAAGAGCTTCTGGTAGCAGAGTGGCGCAAAGTTGCTCCTGCAACGCATAGCCCCACCACAACTGTCAGCAAAGATGAGATGGACTTTTTCACTTTTGAGCCACAGCCAGAGGAAACCTACTCTGCAGAACAGGAAGTCATGGACTACCTGAGGTCATCTTATGACCTTGAAATTCTGCAACGATTTCCAAACATTAAAAACATTTTCTTTAAGTATAACACTCCATCCCCATCAAGTGCTCCCGTAGAGCGACTTTTTAGTCTTGGAGGTTTGGTGCTGACACCTAGAAGAAATAAACTTTCTGACAGGTTTGAAAAACCACTATTAATGAGGTACAACCACTGCTTTACCTGTCCCACTCCACTGTTTCACTCATAAAATGGGATTACAACATAAGACTAGTGTGGAATGGTAAACATTTATATTCATGTTTCATTCATATATATTCATGTTTCTTTTCATACTAGAAGTGTGTGCATATAACAAAGAGCTATAAATTCCTGATAAGGCCTGTTTATTATCTCTCTGAGGAGTTGAGTTCAGAGGGGCACGGGAAGGGGGCTATCCATCGATCCCTAGCAATAAATCTGTTAGTTGGGGTGTGAAACCAGATGGCAAAGTTGTACTATCTTTTCTTCCTGTGTCTGCAGACTGATAGGGATCAGCGAGGGATCAGTGAGGGGTCAGCTCAGCGAGGAGGGGGAATACCGGTTTCTGCAACAGTTTGTGTAAATCACATGTGATTTGTTTTATGACTCTGTATACTCCCTACTTTCAATAAAATAGCCTGATGCAGAAGTAGAGCTCAGACCCGAGTAAGCCATTGCACTAGAACGGCCTCGGCTCTCCCTTTCTGCAGAAAGGAAACTTGGACGATCCGCAAGACG
>JAVLVB010000221.1:43696-84520 GCA_032876305.1 Orestias chungarensis | reverse complement strand
AGCCCAGGGTTACAAAAGAGGATATGTCAGCAGATATGTGGTATTATACTTGAACTGTGTTGTTAAATCCACTCCTTTCTGCTCCAGTGCTGTGAACAAGTTCAATGTTAAGTTTTGTCATTAAAAGTGTTAATGAAGAAAGACTTCATCTTTATTATATATTTTATTTTAAAAAATACTTATGTTTAATAAATTGAATAAAAAGGTTATTTTTTGTTAGACTTATTTAAGTGAAGTCAAGAAAGACAATTTTTTGACATGTATATTAAGTATGTTTTCAGTTCAGCTTTCAGGAAATACATTGTTGATGTTCCATTAAAATACACTTCCAATAAACTACGCTTTGGCAAACCTCAATGTTATTTTTATATCGAGGTGGTGTAATTTAGTTACTTTCCAAATTAAGTAATCAGTAATCTAACTAAGTTTTAGAAAGTACCTATGCCATCACTGGTGATGGGTAGATGAGGCATCATGAAGCGAATCTGTCAACGGGATGCATTTTGTCAAAAGACCGCCCAATCTGGCAACACTGGCTTGAAAGCAGTTAACTCGGATCTCAGAACAGGAAATGACGCCAGTATTTATTCATTTAGTGTTGTTTTTTACTTGTCAGAGGTATGCAGGTGCAGTTATAGGGAAGGAGCATGAAACAAGGTGTATAATGGGACAAAACAGGTAAATGGACAGTTCATGCAAGATAGTAAAATATTTTGACCCACACTTCATTCCAGTAGGTAGCGGTAATGATAACCACAAGTTGTTTGCCAACCACCAAAAACAGCTTCTCCACATGTATGTTAAATAAACATAATCTGGTCCGTCAGAGTTAATGATGTTCACACACCAACAAGATTCCAAATCCTATAGAAGAGAAACTTTCCCACATCATCACAGACCCTACACCATATTTTATTTACAGAATAAAGTGCTTGTTCAACATATTAATCCTTTGTTTAAACCAGAATCTCAGAGTGTTGTTTTTTCCATTCTAAACTCTGCGTTGATGCAAATCTCTTCTGTCGATCTCCAACTTTGAGCTTTGGAGATGCTTTTCCCTGCTTTGACTCTTTAATATAGCTGCTTTGTGGCTAAAAACATTTGGCTCTCAGATTACGCCACAAAGATAAAAATAATGTAGTCAGTTCAATTTATTTTAAAGGGATTGTTTTTTACTCCCACTTATGTTGTTGTTTGTACAAATCCCCACTTAAGAGCCTCAAGAAATGCACATTTTGATTGAAGTTACTAAGACTTTTAGTGCAGCTGATTAAAGACTTTTTCAGCAGTGATCGCAGAACTGGAGGTAGTTGTAGATTCGATGGGAGATGTTCAGCTGCTCCAGGATGTCCGAGGCTTTGATTCCCAGCATCCTCCTCAAAACAATTCTACAAATCTGCTGAAGCTTCAAAGGATTACCTGCCATTGGGGAATACATTTCCATTAATCTACCTTTTTTTTAGTTTTTAAAAAGGAAAAAGAATAATAATAGTTACTTTCAAAAAACCGGAGGCAGGCGTAGGACGGAGAGGCTGGCGCTGTGTAGTCAACGGGCTTTTTCCCAAGATTATCGCTGGCGTGAATGTTGGCTCCAAACTCGACCAACAGCTCGATCATGTCCACCATGTGCGCTCGTGCTGCGTGGTGCAAAGCCGTCTCATGGAAGTTCACTGAATTCACATTGGCACCTGCATGCCGCATAAAAGAGAAACTTATTAAACAGATTCAGTGGTTTTAGAATATTAACAGTTATCTGCTTTCATACACCTGGTGTGAACAGCCAGGGACCATCAAGTAATTTTGATGCCCTCTTGACAAAAAACATATTTATAGCACTAAAAAAATACTAGAAACAATAAATGAAATACAAGGTTAACACAATAAATCATGGAAAAAAACAAAGGCTGGCTTTTTAGCTAGAACATAAACATTACAATGCTGGGTGCATCTTTGTCTTTTTCGGGTCGCTTTGGAGTCGTCAGCCGTGTACACAAAAGTGGTACGAATGACCACACAAGAAAAACTGCCCCCCAACACCTGCTGTGTGAACGTAGCTCATGTAAAAGCTCATTGTGGGTACATTCTTCGTCAAAAAATGTATTTTAAACAACAACCTGCTTTTAGCAGCTCCTTCACACATTCCATGTTGCCTTTAGCACATGCTATGTGAAGCGGAGGCCCAAAGTGGACATCAAAGGCTTCAAGCTTGGCACCATGGGTTATCATCAGCCTCACCACTTCAACATTACCTGGAAGGAAATTGAAAAACGACTCAGTGGTATTATTTCATTTCCCAGTCGGAGTTCTGTAAGTGTTTACCTTGGATGCACGCTTCATGGAGTGGAGATGCTGTTAGGGCCGTTAAAGATGGGTTTACTTTAGCTCCATAGTCTAAGAGAAGCTTTGCACACTCCAGGCTGCCAGCAGCGCAGGCGTTGCAGAGAGGAGTGCTGCCATGGATAGTCCGTATATCCACCTGGAACAACCAGAGACGTTCCCACTGCTTATGCACCAGCTATGTTGGAGAAAAAACCCACGTGTCCCATACCAGAAAACCCAAACTCACCTGAGCTCCGGCCTCCAGCAAGATCCGGGCACAGTGCGGGTGAGCTTGTATGCAGGCTTCGTGCAGAGGTGTGATGTTATCCACAGTCACCATGTTAACAGAAGCACCGCTTTCTATGAGCTGCATCAGCTGGAGGGCCCTGGCATGGGACGCTGCTTCATGCAGAGCCGTACGATCCGCCCAGGAACCTTCCAGACACATGGACAGAGTAATAGATGCAAAGATCTTAGAACAAACTAAATTCAAGCAATCACACATCCATAAATTTACATTGAACCTGAAAACCATCTCTACACCACCTAGTACTAGATTAATTATTTTGGCCAAGGACAAAGAACTACTACAAAATTATCTAGAATTAACTAGAAAATGTATTTATAAGTCTTTTCAAACATGGATGACAATATAGTGTATGACAGCTGAGACACAGTGCTGAGGAAAAGGATGTTCCACATATATTTCAATACTTCTTCAGATCCTTAAACGAAGACAACATGAGTAAATAAGTAAAAAATGAACATATATGAGCATTTGATTTGGTAAAGAGATACAGTTATCCAAATAAAGACAACCCTGTATGACTAAGTGATTTCAGCCTAAACATGATTACTGGTTGTGTCACCCACGGCAAAGACAGCTGTCATGTTTGCATTTTTGTTTCATTTCCTTACATTTCTAGTAAGAGTAATGTAGCTAGTTGTTGTTATGACTGTTATTAAGAAAACAATTTTGAGAGGCTTTTATTTTGACAACCAGTTGGATAGGAAGTTGTTAGAAGCTTAGCTACATGAGTCAGTTTGACCTTGCCTTCAGTGGAGACAGTCGCCTTTGTCTTCCACTCTTAATTTAATACAGTTTGTTTCCATGTTTGTTCAAGCAGCGTCTGTGAGTATTTTGTTTTTTGTAATTAGACATATTTCTAGTGTATTTCATGGTAATTCATATGTTGATGTTAATAGGGTAAAACTGCAAATAAAAAAAGGTATTTTCACAATGTCATAGCTAACACATGGTGAAGATTAGCTAATTTGTAACTCATGTCTATTCATGTACAATTCTTGATTTGTTTTGTATGTTTGTATTTCAGTTTCACAAATCAAAACTATTCAGTAAAATCACAAGAAAGAATCTTCTTCTGTGGAGTTGCTGAGTATCTGTTTAGCTGCTTGGATAGCTAACTATTAGTGAAGCCAAGACAGTGAAAAGACGGCATCACAGCAAGCATGGAGCAGAGCTGTTTCAAAGCTAAGTAACGGACGAACTCACAAGTGGCTTCCATTTACTGAACTCTCATTCAAGCATTATTTAAATCATGGAGCGCAGACCTACAGCGAGATTTGAGACTCAATCATCTCATGGTGCCCAAGCTTCAGTTAGCTCCAGATCTAGCATAGTGTTTTTGCAAGCTAAGGGGAAAGCTGAAGCGGCTCAAACTAGAGCAACATTCATGAAAAAGGAGGCAGAAATTAAACTGGAGCAAGCACGTCTTCAAGCCGCACTGGATTCGCTCAGAGCAGATGAAGAGCTAGAAGCAGCAAGAGCAGAAATGCAGGCGTTAGAAGCTGGATTAATGGAAATGGGCTATTAGATAAGGAGTAATGCCTCTAGTTCAGATCAAGAGGAAGCTAGAAAGCAACTTGTTACCAAATATGTGCTGGAACAAAGGAGTGTTAAAACAGGTGCCACACTTTATCAGATGAAGAATGCAGATGTTACCATGCCAAATCGCCGTGCTGCTACAGATCTACAAGCGGCAATAAATCACACAGCTGCTGATTATGGCACGCCACCTCTTCTAAGCGCCCCGCGAGATAACAGTCCACTACCTCGCTCAAGCAGTGGTCTTCCACCTGTACCTGCTCCGCTCCGTTTTAGCCCCAGAGTTTCTGACCATACAGATTACCAGCCTTGCAATCTTACCAGTGATCTTGCTAAATTCTTAGCTCGCAGCCGTATAGTAACATCAGGACTCAGTTTGTTTGATGACCAGCCCATAAACTACTGGGTATGGAAGGCATCATTCAAGAGTGCAATAGCTGGCTTAGACCTGTACGCAGGAGAAGAGCTGGATCTTCTTCTGAAGTATCTAGGCAGGGACTCCGAAACCCGCCAGCTGGATTGTCATTAGCCTGGGAATGCCTCGAGGAGATGTATGGCTCACCTGAGGCTATAGAGCACGCGCTTTTCTTAAAAGTAGAAAAGTTTCCCAAGGTTTCATCCAACGACTCGTGGAAGCTGCGTGATCTAGCAGATCTACTGTCAGAGCTGGAGTATGCTTCTTCGTCTACACCTGCAAATGCAAAAAAGGGCTATGCAGACTGGTCAGTTAAAACACCTGTGGCGGTCCACAAGACGCAAGTCTCTTCTACTGGAGAGTCAACCATGGAG
Source organism: Orestias chungarensis (assembly GCA_032876305.1). NCBI lineage: Eukaryota > Metazoa > Chordata > Actinopteri > Cyprinodontiformes > Cyprinodontidae > Orestias > Orestias chungarensis. The sequence goes on along the minus strand of JAVLVB010000221.1, from coordinate 79,566 downwards.
AATGAGAACAGTGCAGTGAACCCAGGTAAACTGTGCCCAATCCACCAAAGCCTCATCCGCTCAAGAAGTGTCGCGGGTTCAGACTCAAGACAATAGATGAGCGTAAGCAGCTGCTTAAGAAGTACTCAATATGTTTCCGTTGTTGATCCTCTAGTCAACACCTGGCTAAAAATTGTACTGCTGAAATCAAATGCACCGAATGTGAGAGTGATGCTCATGTATCAGCACTCCACCCCGGTCCAGCCCCTTGGTCATCCAAAGCATCTCCTCCCCCGGCAAGTCATGGTGGGGAGGGTGACAAAGCGGACAGCCAAGAGGTGACTTCAAAGTGTACACAGCTGTGTGGAGAACATGAGCATGTGTGGAGAACACGAGCATGTTCTAAAATCAGCCTAGTCAATGTGTAACCCACTGGATGCCAAGAACACTCCAAGACAATGTATGTCATTTTGGACAAGCAGAGCAATCGCTCTCTTAATCGTTCCAAGTTCTTTGACATCTTTAAGATCAAGGGATCTTCGCATCCATACACATTGAAGACATGTGCGGGGCTAACAAGAAGCTGAGTCTTTCCTTACCTACTCTTCTTGAGTGTGATCACCTCCCCAGCAACCGCACTGAAATACCTACGGCAGAAGCTGCCCGCCACCACACTCATCTGAGGAGTATTGCGGATGAAATCCAACCTCTTGATTCCAACGCCGAGATCCTCCTCTTGTTGCACAAAGTCAGAGATCAGATCAATGGTGTGGACAACTCCCCATTTGCACAGAAGTTGGATTTGGGGTGGGTAATTGACGGAAACGTTTGTCTTGGATCCACCCACAGACCTCTCGAGGTGGATAGCTTCAAGACGACGGTGTCGGAAAATGGTCGTACAAGCTATCTACAGCCGTGCAGTGGTCAGATCAAGGTGAAGGAAACCTTTGTAGAGAAGCCCAACAGTCATCAGCCAGCGCTTAGTCGAACATCCAACTCCATGACACCTCTCAACAGTGAGAGCCTGGGTCAAGGAATCTTCAATCGCACCTCAGACGATCACAAACTCGGACCCTCAGTTGAGGACATGGAGTTCCTGCGAATCATAGATGAGGAGTTCCATCAAGATGACGCCAACAACTGGGTTGGTCCCCTGCCATTCCAGTCGCCAAGACGGCGACTACCTAACAACAGACAACTCGCCTATGACCGGCTCATGTCCCTGCGACGGTCATTGGACAAGAAACCTGCCATGAATACGCACTTCTTGGACTTCATGGAGAACATGCTCAAGTGACAACATGCAGAGATTGCACCGCCACTCCAAGCAAATAAAGAGCGCTGGTACCTACCTCTGTTCGGAGTCTACCATCCGAAGAAGCCAGACAAGATCTGTATCGTCTTCGATTCCAGTAGAGTCTATGACGGAGTGTCTCTCAACGACGTCCTCATTACAGGCCCCGACCTCAATAACAGACTAGTGGGCTTGCTCATGAGGTTCAGGAAAGAAGCAGTGGCTATCACAGCTGACATAAGCATATGTTTCATTGTTTTGTGGTGAAGGAGGAACACAGAGACTTCCTTCGCTTTTTCTGGTACCAGAACAATGACTTGGCAAGGGAAGTCACCGAATATCGAATGAGAGTCCACACCTTCGGTAACAGTCCCTCACCTGCCGTCGCCATATACGGCTTACGAAGGGCTGCTGAAGAAGGGGAAGCGGAGTTTGGTCCTACAGTGCGTAGATTTGTTGAACGTGATTTTTACGTGGATGATGGGCTGAAATCATTCAGCACTGAAGAAGAAGCCATCAGTGTTGTAAAGCGGACTACGACTCTCGCTCTGTGTCAGCGGCTCTTCTCAGCAGCACGTCATGGCTTAAGGGAGCAGCCTTTCTTGCCAAGTCATCTCTGCACCTCTCTGAGCCTAAAGAGACTTACGACCTTGTCGATCCTGTGGCAGACTGTGAAATACGTTCCCAGGTGACAGCAAACATTGTGCACATCCCTGAAGATACTGTCTAGCCCGAGCGCTTTAAGCGCTTCTCCAAGCTAAGCACTCTGATCAGAGCAATAGCGCACTTGATCCACATTGCTCGCACCTTTTCTCACTCTACTCCCACCAACAGCTGCAGAGGTTGGCACATCTGCGAACCCTCGGTGGAAGAGATGGGACGAGCCAAAGTGTGCATACTGAAGAGTGTTCAGAGAGACTGCTATCAAGAAGAGATCAAATGCATACAAGAGGACTTAAACATTGCCTCTTCAAGCAGCCTGTGCAAACTGAATCCGATTCTCGACTCCGATGGACTATTGAGAGTTGGAGGCTGCATAAAGCACTCAGGCCTTAAGTTGAATGACATCAATCCCATCATTGTTCCCGGCCGTCATCACCTATCAGTGCTTCTCATACATCACTACCACGAAGCTCTGAAACACCAGGGCAGGCATTTTACAGAAGATGCCATCAGGTCAGCAGGCTTCTGGATAGTTGGTGCAAGGCTAAGCACGGTTAGTCTTCTGTTCAAGTGTGTGACATGCAAGAAGCTGCTGGGAAAAACAGAACAACAAATGGGAGACTTACCAGCGGAGCGGCTACAAGTAGCGCCGCCCTTCACATACGTTGGTGTTGACATTTTCGGGCCATGGGAGGTTACGTCACGCCGTACTAGAGGAGGACATGCTAATTCCAAGAGGTGGGCAGTGATGTTTTCATGCATGTGTACGCGAGCGGTGCACATCAAGTTGATCGAGACGATGACTGCTAGTAGTTTCATCAATGCTTTGAGACGTCTCTTCGCCATCCGAGGTCCTGCATGGCAAATCCGTTCTGACTGCGGGACGAACTTTGTTGGTGCCTCACGGGAATTGCAAATGTCCAGCACTGCTTCATGCTCTGAGAGCGTAGAGAGATACCTCAGTGACCAGAACTGAGGTTCAATCCACCTCATTCATCCCATATCGGTGGAGCCTGGGAGCGGACGATCGGGATCGCCAGGCGCATCCTTGACTGTATGCTACAAGAGCAAAGAACACAGTTGACAAATGAGGTCTTATCTACACTTATGGCCGAGGTAGCTGCAGTGATGAATGCTCGACCACTCATCCCAGTATCGTCAGACCCAGAGTAGACTTTGATCCTCACTCCATCCATGCTCCTGACCTTGAAGACGGGGTCAGTAACTCCTCCTCCTGGCAACTTTGAGGGTGGGGTCAGGTACAAGGAAGAATGGAAGAGAGTCCAAAATCTGGCTGACATCTTCTGGGGCAAGTGGAGGCGCGAAAAACCTTCACACGTTGCAGTTCAGACAAAAGTGGCAGGACAAGAGGTCCAACTTGAAATGCGGAGACGAAGTTCAAATCAAAGATTCTCAATCAAAGAGAAATGAATGGCCCATCGCTGTCATTACAAAAACTTTCCCAGGGCAAGATGGACTACTCCGGAAGGTCGAGGTGACTACTGCGACGGATGGAGACAAAAAGACTTTCTCTCGTTCGGTCACAGAAGTAGTGTTCCTTCTGTCCGAAGAACGCACCAGCAATGTAGATGATTAAATGTGGGTTCTTACAGACTCTAGGCAGGGAGTGTCATGTTTGCATTTTTATATTTTCCTTTCATTTCCTTACATTTCTAGTAAGAGTAATGTAGCTAGTTGTTGTTATGACTTTTATTAAGAAAAAAAATTTGAGAGGCTTTTATTTTGACAACCAGTTGGATAGAAAGTTGTTAGAAGCTTAGCTACATGAGTCAGTTTGACCTTGCCTTCAGTGGAGACAGTCGCCTTTGTCTTCCACTCTTAATTTAATACAGTTTGTTTCCATGTTTGTTCAAGCAACGTCTGTGAGTATTTTGTTTTTTGTAATTAGACATATTTCTAGTATATTTCATGGTAATTCATATGTTGATGTTAATAGGGTAAAACTGCAATTAAAAAAAGGTATTTTCACAATGTCATAGCTAACACATGGTGAAGCTTAGCTAATTTGTAACTCATGTCTATTCATGTACAATTCTTGATTTATTTTTTGTATATCTTTGTATTTCAGTTTCACAAATTAAAACTATTCAGTAAAATCACAAGAAAGAATCTTCTTCTGTGGAGTTGCTGAGTACCTGTTTAGCTGCTTGGATAGCTAACTATTAGTGAGGCCAAGACAGCAGCTGACATTAGTGGTTTGCAGTAACTAGCAATAAGGGTTAAGTATTACATTTGCATATGTTTTTACTGTAGAGCATACAGACGAAAATGGTGTTTCATCGCTGATGTGTTTCAACATTATATTATCATTAGCTACTTCTTAGATGAAAAAAAAACAATAGAGGACTGGGAACACATCTCTGAGGGATCTCTTTTATGAACAATATCTGAACTAGAGTAAAAGAGAGGTTTCCAATCCCTAGGAAGCTAGCTAGATATAGAGATGGATGGATGGATGGATGGATGGATGGATATATGGACGGACGGATGGATGGATGGACGGACGGATGGATGGATGGATGGAAGAACGGCAGATCCCTTCAGGATTTTCGACCTTTTTTATCTGGTAAAATGATCACTTCCATAAATTTTGCATTATCTTTGTCTGATAATAACATCTGTTTATTAATATGAAACATTTAAGTGTGACTAAAAGCAAAAATAAAAAGACAGACCATGTTTCGGATTCACAAAATCTGATAACTACACCCACAAAATTAACAGATATGCAGCCGTTCCACTCAATAAATCAGAATTTTCAGTTAACATATCAGTTATTTCAATAAAACTTTTGGAAAGAGAAATGCATGATATAATTATAACACATTTGCATAGTTCTTCTAATTTTTGGGATTAGCAGTCCACACCTTTAAAGACTCCACTAACTGTCTCAAGGCTGCATGCACTTTTCCACTTATTTTTTCCTTCCACCATACTTTCCAAATTAAATGCTTGCATACAGCTCAATGTGAACAAATGTCCTCCCTCTAGACAGCAATGTCTGTGCTAGACAGTATTCGTCCTTATTATAATGCATTGATTATTATAAATCTCGTCAAATACTCTAATTTTCTGATCTCACTTCGTTTTGGCAGAGAAGTTAACTGCTGCAGTCAATCAAATTTATTAGAAAAGAATACATGGGATAAAAATAGGTCCTTGAATAGGCTTCCGGCTAAATCACGTGGTACATAAAAACATTTAGTGCAGATGTGAAGAAACCGCGACTTTGCTGAGCGTGTGGACAGAGATCTGCTCACCAATATCGCAGAGAAACGTACGTCGGGCTGCAGTAACCTCCATGATCAGGAGTTACACAAGCAGACAACTGCCCAGGCGTTTTTTCTGCAATCTTTATTGAACAAAATGAACATGACACTCAGGGTTTACAATTAAAAAAACAGCAAACATGTGCAGCGTTGGTACAGTTACAGAGAAAAGTAATCTAATTACTGATCACTCCTAATTACTTCACTAATTAATTGATTTCAATAGTAACTAAGTTACTGTTTTGTTACTTCCAGCTGTTGCAGACCTCCCTGGGCTTAATCTAAAAATCCCAGCAGGTTGATATTCCTTCACTGGGAATGGATTTTTGACAACTAGTCGTGGGACTTATGAATCAGTCAGAAGAAACCGCTGTTTAAAATAATCGGCTCCTTCATGAACGTCACAGTGCTCGTGTAAATTCACTGTTGAAAAAAAATTATTCTTAAAGCTGATAAATAACAAAATAGTCTTCTCTTACCTTTACTTCAGATTAGCTGGTCTAACGTTCTCTTTAAATCTGACCATTGTGTTTAATGTTGTATGGTAGCTGCTCAGCTGTTTACGTTTGTGATGGTGGCTGCTCAGCTGTTTACGTTTGTGATGGTGGCTGTTCAGCTGTTTACGTTTGTGATGGTGGCTGCTCAGCTGTTTACGTTTGTGATGGTGGCTGCTCAGCTGTTTACGTTTGTGATGGTGGCTGCTCAGCTGTTTACGTTTGTGATGGTGGCTGCTTAGTTGTTTACGTTTGTGATGGTGGCTGCTCAGCTGCTTACGTTTGTGATGGTGGCTGCTCAGCTGCTTACGTTTGTGATGGTGGCTGCTTGGTGTGTTTTACATGTGAGCTGTTGTCACCGAAAAAGTGACCTAGTGCATTTACATAAAATGAAAACTTTTCCATATTAAGGCAGATTGATTTAACGTAAAATGAGTGGAGCTAGAATAAAAGAAGTGGGAATAAAATAGAGAATTAGGCTTGAATGGGGAACAAATGTATGTAGGGAGAAATATTTTCCTCTTTATAAAAATGTCTAATATTTGGTAACCTATTATAATAAAAGCCAATAATGTGATTGAGTTTTAATGAGCATACAGTTTTGGTAACATGTGGTAAAAAAATCACTTACAAGGTTAAAATTTTGGAATGGAGTATTTTGGAAGTAAAATCATTAAGTTTAGTAATTGAGCTCACCACTATGTTCTGTGTTAAGGGTTTTAACCAAACTTTTGCTGAAAAGCACAACCAGAAACAATCACTATGGTTCACAAAACTGAATTTTAACAAATTACATGCATTTATTGAGATTTCTACTCTAAATTATGTTATGATTACAACACTGGATTTTATCCTGACAGACATAGAACTTCTCAACAAAAAAGTTCACTCTTACAGTTGAACTGCACCTGTAAATGCTAAAGGATCATTGCCAGTAGGCAAGGCAGACCAAGATGGAGGGAGCTGGGTTTGAACCAGGAACTAACAATTCAAGCCTTTTCTGGTTAACCCGTTTTATAAAACAGAAGATCCTTAGTGCATAACTTGGCACATCCTGGCATTTGTTGTTTAAACACTAATTTTAAAATAAAAATATTTCCATTAAAAACAAATAAGCCTGTTTTTTTATTATTTTTACTTCGCAGTACAGAAATCACTTGAGAGTATTTCAGAGTATTTTTCCTTTTACAGTTGTTGAAAAGAGACAAGGCTCTCATCAGTTCAATACTGCAGCAGAACACATTTGGTCCTTCTTAGGTAATTACAGTGAACCATATTTGCAATCATATCAACACTTGGATCGTGTTGCTGGACATATATCCAAATGTCTGCAGCTTTCCAGCAACTCCAGCTGTTGAGGAAAGTTTCAGGTAGTTCTCCCTTGAATAATCATCAACGTGACTGGGCAGTCTTGGCGGCGTCGGGTGTAAGACGCCATTGACTTCGCTGTCGTCTGCAGTCACGGGTCTTTGCTGAAATTATGACACCCCGCCAGGAAAAGTTGCTCACAAGATTTAATACAAAAAAAAGGCAAAGCCAAAACCACCTATTTCAGTCAGACACGGAAAACTAACAGACCTGCAGAAACAAAATGGTGTTTGGAGACATTTTACATCCTTTTAGAACCTGAATTGTGACAAAAAAACGTTTTAAAAAAAAAGAGGACCCCACCCACCCTAAAACCAGATTTGTTTTCAAGATACTGATGAATTCTTTTTTGATTCAAGGTCATAGGATTGTTTCATCTAAACATGGGGACTTACGATAGTATACAGTACTTTCTAATAGGCATAAACTGTATTTAGTGCAACATCCACCTGAACAAGATCTGAAAAGCAATGCTCCCTTTCTGAACCCTACCCATCAACACTATTTCTTATCTTTCTAGAGATCATAAACTTCCACAGAGGGAAAACCGCATATTTGGAAATTTGGTTAGCCCAGCCATGGACACACATATCTGTAGTTTATCTATTTGTTTTGTTTTGTTAAGATTTCCATAATCGCCGTCTCTGATGATGTGGAGTATGGTGGATGCGTCGCCTCTACTCGGCGGCGTCGCCAAAGATGTCCTGCTTTCTGCGCTCCATTTCTGCAAAGTCAAATTCTGAACCGGTCATCCGCTTGTAGATGTCCTTGATGTCGTCACAGGTGGTCTCAAAGTGAGTTGTGGCGTCGTAAGAGCGGGAGATGAAGATCTAGGAGGGAAAAAAAAGATTGGAAATGTAGTATTTCTGCCCGGCAGACAAAGGTTAAAATAAATGAATGCAACAAAACTGATCTACAAGTGCAAAGATGTTTTTTTTTACAAATCAATTAATTTTTACTTTGCCAACTATGAATCTGATCATGTCTTCCTGCATCAGATTCATGGTCAGACCCTAACAACTTTATATACACATACTAGTGCATTTGTTCTTTCTAAACCTGGATTCTAAACCTAGAAGTGATTCCTAATGCTGCACCTACACGGTTCCCTTGATAGAAGAGATGTAATCATCTCTTCCTTCATCCAAGAGCTCCACAATTTATATTGTCTTGTTTTTAATGACAGTTTGTAAATACTCTGAAGCAACCAATGCAAACAAATCCCAAAGGAATTCATGAAAAAAGATGGTTTAATATATTTTACTCTCCCTTTTTACCGTCAGGCCACTTTGTTATGAAAGGAAGCCAACCTACCTGGCTTTCAGTGCCCAGGTCAGTGTGTTCATACAGATCACTGATGCTGACAAGCTTCTGCTCGATCGGTTCTAGCAGATCCAGGGCTGGCTTGATTTCTTTCTCGGGGTCGCTCGTCTCCACTGTGGTGCTGGCAATGGCAATGTATTTCCCCGTAGCAGCCACATTGTGAGCAAATGAAATCATACAGACGTAGATGTCTGTGAAGAGAAAACACAAAGGTAACATTTGAAAGAATGAAATATTTTCAGAGTCCGCTTTGGTCTAAATGAGTGTTCATGTAAACTCACCGTGCTTCCTGTTAACCTGATTCTGTGGGATGATGATCTGGCAAGAGTTGATGTCGCCGGTGTTGGCGATGGGGTGACTCATGATGCAGATGACTCTGATCACCTGGCCGACTTTTTTCACACGATCTATCACATAGCTGGGGTCGCAGATCAGCTGTTTGCATTTTGCAATCTGGGTAGAAACGGGTAAAAGAAGGGCTTCATTTAACTGCAAAATGCTGAAACAGGTCTGGGCTTATAACTCCGAAATTGTGTTTTCGTTGCTGTTAGGAGCTTGCTGTGGGAAACGTCTTCAACACATTCAGGGCCTATAACGCTTGATTGACAACTTTGTCAGCCTGCATGCTTAACAGACTCAAGGGAAACATCCAGCTTTAAAACACTGTCTGCAAATAAAATCAAGTCAATAGATCATCATTGCGTTTTCTGACAATTAGACAGAAAATATGTAATTGGAAAAAGTATTTCATAAAATAAGCTCAATAAGCAAGATGTGGTTTGTGTTGGGACTAAATCTAGTCACACACTCACTCATTGTGTTGGAGTCTGTAAGCTAACTTTGTAGCATTCACTCACCTCTCCCTCAGACTTGACTCCCACCACCTTCCCGTTCTCCACCACGATCTCCTCGATGGGTTTGTTCAACATGTACGTCCCACCAAAGATGGCACTCAACCTGGCCAGGTACAAAACGGGAAACTCAAGTTTTACTGCCTTCTGGACAAAAATCAAACCAGACTTCCACTGAAGGCTGGTTCCTGGAACTTTAACAGTGTAAGGAGAAGTGGAAAAGCTTTTATGTGCTCATAAACTAATCCTAATATTCTCAATGTGTAACTCTGATTGGACAACAACTCAACAGACGTGGAGAGCGTCCTAAACGATAGCATTTCTAGCCTGTTCATTTTTGTTCTGCCCAATAATAATAAACCACTTTATTGAATGCTTGGTTTATTCTACTCGTGTGACCAGCATCACATGACAAGTTTTCATCTTCATTGGAGGATTACTTCATTACGATTTGCCAGAGGTTCAAAATAAATTAGATTTAAAAAATATATTTTTTTTTAACTACAGTTTATCAATGTCTTCCAATAACAAAATTATTATATTGTAAATTCCTACTTTAATAAAAACAAAGTGGATGCCCTAAAAGCCGATTTAGTGAGTTTTCTGAGAATCAGTTTATTTATATAATGCCAATTTATACAACAGATGTTGAATATTTGCTGCACAATTCAATGTTCTATATGATCTCAACAAGTTGGGTATATGAAACACATCGGTGTTTTGTGAAGGTGACTTATGGTTGTTAAGCTGCTTTGTACAACCAATAGAATGAAAGAGATGGAGCCAGAGATTGGACGTTTCCTGTTAAAAAGCTCTTAATATTGTCTCATATTCTTGGGAAATATTAGAGACCATAGAGGGACTGATGTTTAAGGTGACATCTATAATTAGCTTTTTCCTCCAAAAGCCTGCAGCCCATTTTTATTCGGTGTGTTAAAGCAGGTAAACATATAAATGAAATAGAGCAAAAAAGGAGAATATTTATGTTGCCGTTTGCCTACAGAGCAAGATCAAGGAGGAGTTTGATACCTGGCAAATCCCTGTGGCAGTTCTCCCAGCCCATACAGAGGATACAGGTACGGGCTCTTGCCGTATCTGGCAAGAGACTCGCTGTACAGCTTTATTCTGTTTATCGCGTCCATGCAAGGTTGATCCAGGTACCTGGAGGAAGACAATGCCAGTTAAACAACCAGGATACTGCTGTCCCACGTAAAAAAAAACAACAATGATGATACAAGGTGTGATATATGCTTGTTTTCTCCTTTCCTCTGTTTATATCAATAGTTTAAATGCATTTTTTACTTTTACATTAGAAAATGTTGAAAATATTGGAAGATTTCTAGATAACTTCCAGCAGTTCACCAAAGCCATGTATTTTGTGATTTTTAGGTTTTCTGTGAAATAAGAAGGTAGATGGAAACATCAGCTAAATAAGTTCTGATGTACGGAACTCATTCTAGTATTTCCTGTCTATTACAGACATGGGAATTGCCAACATTTGATGAAATGACACCGTGTTGCACATGCCTGATTCACATTTTTGGACCACAAAAACTCTAATGCAATATTAATCTGCGCACATTGGCATTGTGATGATATTTTTGCAATATATAGTGCACAGCCCTGATCGATAGAAGTGCAAAATAGACAAACTAGTAAGCACAAGCAGCACTAACTCGTCTGTGCGGTAGAGCGCCAAGCTGTGGCCGGTGAAGTCAATGACTTCCTGTCCCAGACTGAACTTCTGGAAAATGGCCCTCATCGTGGTCTTTTTGGGATCGACGCCTTCCATGGTTTTTGGGTCGTTCTCATCGAAGTTGGCAACAAAGACCAAGAACTTCCGGAAGCGGCGCTTCTCGAACAACCCCATCAGACCTTTAGCAGACAAGAATGAGCAGTGAATCGAGGTGCTGCCTTAATGCGAGCAGTTAAACTGTTCCCTAGATTTAGCCACTTACTAGATGCCAAGGCCTCAGTCTCAGTGGAGGGCACTTTGTAGATTTTCCCCCCCTTGTACACATAACTGCCTTCAATCACCTTGAAGTCTAGGTAGCGAGTCACCTGTGTGATCAGCAGCATGCGGACCAGCTGGCCTAGAAACAAACAAACACACCAACATTTATCTCCCCAGCTGAGAAAGCCATTCCATTATGGATCACAACTCTGTTATTCTGAGTGTTTTAAAAGCTCTGCTGCTCAGACTGCTGACTTTTAAACATCCCATTTACTGTTATGTCTAAGTGAATAGTTAAAGAATACCATTAGCCATGAGGAACTTTGGGACGAGGTCCACATTCCAATCTCGGCCCTTTCCCATTGACTCTGGGGGACTGCCAGGAAGGCTGAAGCGCTTGTAGAGCTACGGGGAGGAAACGACAACAAATGAGTCGACCAGGAAACAACCTCAGCGTTCAGCCCTGATGTGTCGCAATGTTTGTCTTTTGAAGAACAAGTTTTTAGGGCTACTTACATCTTCAAGAGGCGTGATGGAAGCACTCTCACCTCCATAGTATGAGTTACGGTCCATATGAAGGACCTTCTTCCCCTTTACTGACATGATGCCGGATAAAATGCACTCCTGAAAGAAAGAAAAAACACAGAATTAAAAGATTAGAAGTAAAACCACTTCGTAGAAGTCTGAGCAGTTCTTATCTTTGCATTGTTCAAGCAGAAAAAGGTCACAGAAGCTCCATAATGAAGAGAAGTATGCGTGTTTCTTTTATTTTGCCCAGCACGCTGGAAGAATTAGGTGGATGTAATGCGTATCATGTGACTGGAGACTTGAAACAAGTTTTATTACTAGAGGCCAAGAGAAACATGTAGATGAAAAAACTAACGTTTAAAAAAAAAAAAAACATGGGGAGAAAATTACAACAGGCTGTAAAATCTTCCAAACAGTGATGGATTTTAACACATCTCTGGATCAAAGATCTGTCTCATAGTTCTAAGATCTTATGGTTTCAAAACCAATAAAACCCTTCCACTGTGCTGTTTATACAGCATAAAGAGGAAAGTAGAGCTGCCCCTCCTGCACCTGTTGCTGCACAGTACCGGTAACCTGGTGGGAAAAAGGACACTACATCCTTTAAGAGCTTAGAATAGCTTAGATCAAGAAAAACAGGTTTCCTGTGTAGAGTGATAAGCAGCTAAAGCAAAGTAAACACCATGCTGACACAGAGGACAAACAGGCAAACATTATAGCTAATAAAAGTCACAGGAAGCAAAGTCCATGTTTAAATCTGAACAAATGCCCAATAAAACTGGAAATTTGATGCATTTGCAAAGAAAGTACATCAAACATCACTAATTTGCCTTTAGTCATAAACCTGCTTCAGATCAGCTGCCTGAATACGATAAAAGGAAATGAGCAATATGGACCATTTTGGTTGGAACTGAAAACTCTCTGTTCAGGTAAGACTGGATAAAAGTACATTTTTGGTTCTAAAAAGCACTAAGTTTGCATTTGATCACAAAAATCTGGACCTAATAAATGTTAATTTAAAATTGCATTGAAGTTCATAAAAGCAAGTCGTTGCACGTGTTTACACTATTGCTAAGGAATGCGCCGACGTCTACAAACAACCATTCTGTCTGAAATTTTAAATAAGCAGGACTGCACTAAATTCTTAGTATTTGCTATGGAAACTTATGTCAATTTCTAAAACTATTAAATCTTATGTAAGACTATTGCACATAGAAATCCTGCATGACTTAAAACTACTACTTCCCGTGTGTATTAACTTCTAATGAGGGACGGTTACTTCCCTCTTTTGGAAAATGCTAAAATATAACTTTCAGCAAATCTAGACGTAGCATAAACAAGTCAGCAAGCAGCTTATCAGTAAATGGCATGGTTAAAAGCCTCATTGTGTCAGAAACATGCTGGAGCCTCTGTAAGATGTAATAAGTCTACATCTATAAATGTAATTATATTAAGAAACATGTACAATAAACAAAAGAAACTTTTTTTTAAATAGATGCAATAAACAGGTTATAGTGGTTTTAAAAGGTTCGGTGTCTTTGAGCAATTTCACCACAGAATGAATAAAAGCACAAATATTTTCAGATTTTTTTTTTCTTTTACTTTCAAAGGCTTTGTTTCAAAACTGACAACAAATGTCTTATAGCAGATATTAATTATTAAAATGTATTTGTTCCTGTAACATTTACAGCTCTTATGGTTACAGACACAACCGTGGCCAGAAGTATCTCAAGTCGAAAACCAGCTTTACAGTAGATCAAATCATACCCATAACAAATAGTGAGCAATGCTGCATCTGTAGAGGACTGCTTAAATCCATGTTGGAGAATCTAAAAACCCTGCTATTAATGAAAACATTTACCCAGCTAGTTGGACTTTACTGCTCATTTCCACACTTAATACACACTCAAAAAAAACAAACAGAGAATGAGGACAAGAAAGTCCAATACAAGGTAAATGCAATCAATATTGTCATCACGATATTCAGCAATGTAAATGTGTATGGTTTCTTTAGAATATATCGTTTTTTGCTTTAGCACCAAGTAAAAACCCTGAACAGTGAAAAAAACAAAATAACAGGGATAAGACAAAAAAACTTACGGAAGAATATATTTAACTGTAAAGAGACACTGAAAAAATGTTATAAATGGTTTGAGCTTCAAGATGAAACTTTGCAGCACATTTCCTTGGTTTTTCTCCAGATGTTCATGTTTTCTTGCTGTCATATATCCATGTCATCACTACTCAATCCCATCTATTCGTCTTTATTAAATAAATCAAAACATAGAATTCTCACCACTTAAAGTGTTCAAAAGCATCTTTATAGGCTTGTTGGATCTCATTAGATTTTTATCGAGTGTTCATAATTTTGACACCGAAACAAGACAGAAGTTAAACCCAAATTAATTTCCATCTATATAGAAGCTGTACAACCCACAAAGAGGAAGTTGGAAGATGTAGGTGAAGTCACTGATTTGCATTGGGAACTGAAACATACAAAGTCACACAACTACTACAAACACCAATTTCCCTCTGCAGTCGTTTTTGAGTGGCTGAAAATCTGGTATTGAAGCAAGACTTTCAGAGTATTTACCCTGTAGTTTCAGTTCCAGTCCTGTGGAGACCACACCCAAATGTGAGTTAGATCAACACTGTTCCCAGCAAATCATAACCAGCCACATTCGGCGCATATTCTAGCAGTGACACTAAATTGGAATATTATATTTAAAAAGCCTGGGTGGATCAAACTAATTTTAGCATTTTTATGGAGTGCTGCAGATTTAGGAGAGTGCATGACATATAATGTAGCTCTACAGCTGCAGGAAGGAACTGCTTATTGACCTGTAATAAAGTCATCACGGGATCTTCATGACATGCTTCAGCCTGGAGGCCTTCAGGAAGAGAAATCTCTCCATAAACTTAACAAAATAATGAATACAGCCTTGGAAATATTGTGGTTCATTTCTACATCGACCTAAATTCGCTCATAAGTTGTTTTTGTAGACACAGTCCAAGATGATTTGAGTTTGAAAGGTTGTCCCAAGTTGCGATTGATCTGTTCACTGTGAGCAGAAAGCAGTCAGAGTGGGAACCAGTCCTTAATTTAGCAGAACCTGAATTAGGCCCATTTATCAGCCTTTTAATCCGGCCTCGCCAGGGCAACAAAACGAGCGCTCCCCTTCCGACGTTTGGTGACGTTTATGCTCGAAATAACGCCACAGTGGTTGGATGCTGTATAAATATATTAACCGAAACTACATTTAACTTTCCATCGACAACACATTTAATGCGAAATGTTAGCCAAGAGCCTTAGTCGCTCGGGTTCAGGTTTCCATTACGCCGCCGCTTCCCGTCAGTTAGCGGCTAAGCTAACTACTTAGCAGCTAAGCTAACTACTTAGCAGCTAAGCTAACTACTTAGCAAATTGGGCCTAGTTATCCGGAAGCCAAGCTGGCGGCTCCTAACTGCGCTCGTTACAGGCTGCAAATCAAGCATGTGCTCCGTTTCAGCTTCATTTCCCGCTTCCTCACCGTGAGCCCGGTGCCCAGGACGATAACGTCGTACTCTTCATTCATTTTTGCAAAGCTTTTTCGTCTTCTGCTCCTGGCTATCGGAGGGGGAAACAAGAAAATGGAGTTCTGTGAAGACTGGTGATAAAAAAACAAAAAACGGGGCTGCAGCTGAGCGTGATGCGCGTGACGCAGGAGGGCGTGGCCTACAGGCGAGTCACTCTCTGCCCGGGAGGCGCAGAGCGTGATTGGCTCCTTAGCTATTAGTGACAGTTCCAGAGGATCATGAGATAAACACGTTTATTCTGTTCATTTAACAGCAATATCATCCATGTTAGCTGTTTGCTGCAAGGCAGAATGCTAATAATGGGGGGAACACAACAGTAGAACATATCAATAAATGATCCAAATAATTGAAATTTAACCTCAAGTTTGAAAAACTCCCACAATGTTACCGCTCACAAAAATCCAAAATGGTATATGAAGAACTAAGGCTTTAAACATTAAATGATAGCAAGCAATGTTGAAATAAATTTGGCTAACTTGTATCAGACTTGGTGTGGATGTGGGCAGGAAGGATCTCTACAGCAGTCAGTCTTGCAACAAATCGGCATATGCCTCTCACTGAAGACTAGCTTTGGGATAGTCTCAAGCAATCATGACATGCTAACAGCTTCATTTCCAGGCAGCAGAGAAAAAACCTTCCTGGATGACGCCATCAAAACCTTGGGGAACACACTAAGCTAACCCACCTCGTTTGCTTTTGATTACAAACAGATCCAAAAAGAAAGTCTACAAAATAGTGGTTGCAAAATCTAGGTTTACTTTTCAAGTTGCTCAGTCAATTCCACTTGAAATGCTGAGGTTGGTTATTTAAAAAAAAAAAGGCTCGTTTCACCATTTGTCCACTTTTTCTAAATTCTTGTTTGATCACTAGAAACAGAGTTGATTCTGTGATTCTAAAAATTGGAAATTAGAAGATTTGAACTTCTCTACAACTTTCTGTCTGACCTGTCTACTGTGTTCACCATAGTAGTTGTTCACTAATGTTTTCAAATTAACCTCGGAGGTCTAAATTAAACGCACTTTTTATTAATTGCACCTTAGTTTTAGAGCAAGTCTTTATTTAGTGTATCAGAGTAAGGCGGGCTGAATACAAATGACACCACTTTTAATATAATTTTCATTCACCATTGTTTAACCCTTTGTGTTTACTGCGGTTTATGGATGTAATGTGACAAAACGTCCAACAGTCCAGCGTGGATCAAAGTACCTATTTCCTACTCAAGAGAACCAAAACATGTTTTTTTTTATTTAAACGATTTATTTAATAGATTTTTACAAAAACTCTAAGCAACCATTTGGCAGAAGTAAATATTTTTCTCATATGTTTTCTGCTTTGATGACATTTGATGACTTTGTCAAAATGCTGTTAGATGAAAGAACGCGCTGAGACTAAACCTGATCACACAGCATCTTCTCAAACGACTTCCACACTTTGTTTTATATTAGCTCGTCTATGAAGTGTTTAAGCTTCTGAAGCTCTCCAAGGGACTGTGAGGACCCAGTTGGAAACATGTGTTGGTTTTTACGACGATCCTGCGTCTGATGTTTCTGCCGTACCGCGCTCAAACATTCGCACCACCTCCTGCTTCACTGCCAGCTGCCGTGCCGTTACGCTGGATGCATCCTCGGAATCCTCCAGCCCCAGCACCAGGAGCGTCTTGACGGCTTCCGCCTGCTGGCCGATGCAAGCCATGTGGAGAGCTGATAGAGAGCATGCAGTAAAAGTCATTGTTCTTCAAAAAGTGACACTTCGGGAAAGTGAGAACATAGGAGGTCTGAGCCGCTGCTTACCTGTGCGTCCTTTGTTGTCCCGAGCAAAAAGTTCAGCTCCAAGTTCCACCAATGTTTTTACCATGGCAGCATGGCCCTCCTTAAAACACAGAGCTGTATTAATCACACAGTCTAAGCTTATAAATCCAAAAGCAGCCCATGCACAAATGCACTTTAGCGCCAAACAGCTCTCATCTATCATTGGCTAGTTCAAATACTGGAAAAATCGGTATAATATTCTATTATTTTAATCCATTTCCATCTGTGAATGAACCAACAAATGCAACGTGTTCTTTCTGTCCTTTATTTCTGTACATTTCTAATGAAGCTCTTCTCTGCTTTAATGCATGGAAAAAATCTTATATTTCCTTTATTTACTGTTGGTTTTTGGAGCACATCTCTTTCCCTGTTCATGGGTTTAGTTCTTACACTTCAAAATCAGAGAAAAACAAGACTTACTTGCTTTAGAAGTCAGATAAAGGAAATGACCCGAACAGAATGTGTGGTGTTAAAAACTAGAGACAGTGATATAAGACCATGTGGGGAGAAGGTTCAAATGTACGTATGCTGCTGACTTATTAATAACTTTGAAGTAGAAACACATCAACTGAATTTAGAGGGGACGGCTTTGTTTTAAAAAGCTCTCGTCACACACCTCTCTTTAAACAAAGTTCCCTTTTGCAGACTCACAAAGCAAAACATCAGAACCGTGAGGAAGTAGGAAGCCATCTGCAGTCAGCCAGTGAACACAGGCATAACTCAGCCACTGCTCGTTTACAGCTGCTACATCCTAAAGCAGCAGTAAACATGATAAATACATATTTCTACAGTCTCACCTAACACTGTGAATAAAAGTAAGTGTTTGATGTTTTTTTTATTGTTTTTTTGCATGTCAGTTGTTGAACATATAGAACAAGAAAAATGGAACAAGGGAGACATCAGCAGGGGCCTCTGTCTCTTAAACACACAGAGATCTTTTCCGCCTGGTAGGTGTTGAAGTGCAAGAACCTCGGCTTGATCTAACCTTTGCTGCATAATGCAGTGCAGTGAGCTGGGTGTCAGCGGCTCTCTGGTTTATGTCCACGCCCAGGTCCAGCACCAGAAAATGGAGAGCTTCTTCCTGGCCAGTCACAGCAACATGGTGCACTGGCTGAGTCCCGAGAACATCAGCTGCTACTGGAGACGCCTGCCGAACACAGGTCAGTGTGTACGCAGTGATCAGCAGAGGGGAGACCACGATTGCAAGTCCCAAGTCTAGACAGCAGGTCAGTTCACAAGTCTGAAGCTTTGGCTTTCACATCATAATTTAATGACTCGAGTCCAAGTCATGTGAGTAGCATCACCACCTCTGTTGATTAGCAGTGTAACCATAACAGAAAATTAAAAAAAACGTACATTTTTAAAAACGTAATTGAAGTCCTGCCAGTTGCTATTTTGTGTAATCTATGATCGGATATGAAGTCCTTTAATCTTCACAATCTGTATCTAGTTTTAAGAATCTTATTTTGAAATAAAGAACGTGTGTTTTAGTTGTTGTGCATTTGACAGAGTTATTTAATAAAGGCTGCTTGTGCATATGCTGCTAACCACGCTGCATGTCTGGGGCGTTTAATAAAAAATAATAATAATAATAGGGGAATATTTTTGTGACATTAACATTTGACAGCCTTAAGCTCTCTGATAACACTAACCATGGTTGATGGCTCCATTGTGTCTTAAAGGCACTTATTTATTTTGGTCAACTCCAGATGTGTGTTCACATTTAAGAATTGGTTTACCTGGTGTTTTTCTAAAAGCAGCTTTGCCGCAGAGAGGTGTCCATTCCTGACAGCGTCCATGAACGGTGTGACTCCACAGCTGTCAGTGCTGTCGGGTGTGTAGCCACACCTGGAAAAGAGTTTGCAGTTATAAGTAGCATTCACACGACTAACCTTTTTGGAAATTTCTCCCAGATTACAATCCTAAACCTGTTTTTGGAGTTTCATGCAATACTCAGTGAAATGAAAGGGTGTGAAGTTGATCTAGAATCCATCATGGTGCTGCCACCACCATGTTTCCCAATGGGGATTAAGCGTTTCGGTTGATGTGGAATTCAAACTCTTTGCCAGAAAGCAGAAAACGGATCAGTTTTGGTCTCATCTAAACCTGCCCACCTACTTCCACATGTTTGCTTAGTCCTCTAGCAAGCTTTGTACCCTCAATACTTTGCGAAGTTAAAAGTTTTGCAAAGTCCCACAGATGTACCCTTCTAAAGACATCACATGATTTAAAATAACAGCCGTAACATTTTCCTCTTACCTCTCCAGCAAGATGCTTACAACCTCCTCACATCCGTGCATAGCTAGAGTAAGAGCAGACAAGACGTTAGTATTCTAATATTGAAATAATTGTCAATACATTTAGTGGTGGAATTATAAACTGGAGGAAAAAGATTTTAAAACAGGCCATTTGTTGAAAGAACAACCCTGGGCAGCAAATATGCATAAAAACTGCACAAAAATATTTGCATTGAAGTTGAAAAATAAAAAATAAAATAATAGATGAATTGATTACTAAAATATATTGATAGCTGCAGCCCTAATCTGGTGGTCATCTTATCAGTTTCCACAGAATAAATTCCCACATTCACGGGAGCATCACCTGCAGTGTGCAGCGGCGTCCTACCAGTCCTGCTCTCGCTCCTCCACAGGTCAGGTGCCGCACTGAACAGCAGCTCCACGGCCACAGGGTGACCTGCTCTGCAGGCGATGTGGAAGGAGTTCCAGCCATCCTTGTTTCTCAGCCTGGGGTCGGCACCATGGGACAGAAGCTTCTGAATTACCTCAGGGTTCCTTCGAGTGCACGCCATCATGAGGGGAGTCCTGCCGCGCAAGATACAAGACTAATACCGCGTACAAAATGCAACTAAATCTAAAAGTTATTTTATCTAAATACTGTAACAAACCAAATCCAAATATTATGTCAAAACTACCTTTGCTACAAGATTAGAAGTGGAGAATAGGATCCAAACTAAACATACTTTATATGCTAAATTTATTTTCAAACAATATCTAAAACTATTTCAATTTCAAAATGATAAACAAGTTTATTATTTACACAACTGGTGTTTATTCCCGTGTTTACTATTTGTGTTTGCTTTCTGGAGGTGGTTGGTCACATGGTATATTTCTGGTCATGTGACAGAGAGAGTTATGCTCTGGATGGCAGGATTATCCGGTGTGTAAGTGGAGCAGAGAGGCTATGTCAGCGATGTCATATACTTTTAAGGCTGTCAAAGGAATTGGGAAGTATTTTCAATATCGACAAATATTGGTTATGTCACTAAACTGCAATATGAATATCAGAAATATCAGAATCTTCATATCCCTGAAAAAGAAAAGGTCACTACATCGATTATTCATACAAACCTCAATACAATAAAGAATTTTTCTATTCCACTTCATCGGAATCACTATTCTAGTAGAGGAAAAAAAGTCACTCCTTCGAGCCGGATTCGAACCAGCGACCTAAGGATTTCAGCGTCGCGCCACTACAGTCCTCCGCTCTACCAACTGAGCTATCGAAGGAACGATACCAATCTCATCAAGTTTCTGAACTTCACACTTAAGCTATTTACTTTTCGTTAGTTTTATGTCTCACATAACATTATGCAATGAAATTGATGTTAATGGGGGAAAACATTTTTTTTCACAGTATGTTTCTGTGTACCAGTCCGCCCTCTTCAGGCTGTCCACTTCAGCTCCTTCCTGCAGCAGGTAGCTGACGCAGTCCTCGCGGCCCATAGACGCAGCCTCGTGCAGCGGCCTCTTATAGTCCGCATTGTAAACTTCCACGTCTGCGCCGAGCTGCTTTATCAGGAACGCCATGACGTCCAAGTGTCCGTGTCTCGCCGCGTAGTGCAGCAGAGTGTCCCCCAAGCGTCCGAAGCGTTTGCCGCAAACAGAAGCCGGAGCGGGGGGGCTCCATGATGCGATTTGAGCTTGCAGACAAATCAAGCGACCCTCCCGAGTTAGCTTAGCCAGTCGTTTTAAACCAGCTTCATCCATCCTGACCGGACTCACAAGTGTTTACTTTCAGGGCTTCACTTAGACGCTGGGGAAACAAGATGGCCGACTCCAGATGTTTCCCGGAGAACGTTTACACATAAAAATAAACTTTATTTACAGCAGACTAGGAAACATACGTTTAAAATATAACCCACAGACCTTGAGAACCAAATTATAGCAGAAATGTATCAGACAGATAAAAGTAAGGCTTCCTATAATAAACATCACACCAAAACAACGTTCAGGTGTCCGGGTTATCACCCTGATGACAACACCAGAGAAAGCTGCTAAATGTTTTTATTACGCAACCTCAGGTTGGTCAGGCGTGGACTAAAAATAGGCAGTTTTGAGTCTGATTTGCTGTAAGAAGGTGAAATTCTATTTTTAAATGTCTACATTACTATATATCTTATCTTTGTGGTTGAGATAGAACACACACACACACACACACACACACACACACACACACACACACACACACACAAATCCAAACCCAGCCTTCTGTGGCGCAGAGACAAACAGGAGGAGCTGCAGACAGAGCAGAGGAGGGAGTAATAGAATTAAAGGGGGAAAAAGAAGGGAACTGGGGATATTTCTTCTTGATTTGATCAGTTTCTACAACATGACCTGTGACATCAAGACATAATACTGAGCATAGTAAATATTCATTTCATTTTTGGTGAGTATTGATTATTTTAGAAAGGCTCAAAATGTTTAGGATGTGTCTAACAATGCAATGCATTCTGAAAGTCTACTTTCATTCCCTAGCTTAAATGTTTTTAGTTGCTTTTTAATGTTATATAAGAACACAAAATGTTGCATAATGAAGTGTTTTCTTCCTTTCTTTTTTTACTTTAAAGATGTTCAAAGTGTGTTTTCTATATCTTTGTGTTTGTTGTCAACTTCCTGAGGGAGATCTTTGTATCAGATTTGCACATTCAGAGACTGAAACCAAAAACACAAAAGCCTGTTTTAAATCTTGCAATAATTATCAGTGAAATTTTGTCTGAGCCATCCTAGCAAATGAAAGAGTTTCTGTTTCAGTTGTTGGATGAGCTTTTTCTGACTGACTATGTGCTTTCTTTCATCATGCAGACCTAAACACTGCTTCAGAACATCTGTTTTAAGATTAAACGGACTGATAAACCAACTGAACTGGAATTAAGTTGAAACTGGAGATTTTCAGTATTAAAGAGTTCTTCCACATACAGTGTTTTGCATGTAGGACGATTTTAGATTTGTCTTCAAAAAGCAGAGTCTTCCACGCCTTTGACTTGAGGCTTTCTCTGAACAAAGCCTTTCTTACTGCGCTGCGGATCTCTACAGCATCTCCAGAGTCACCAAGAGCCTCTTCGCCGCTTCTCTGATGCCGTTGGTGCCAGTGTTACAGAGAAGGTCTGGACCATAAAATAAAATTTGAAGAGAATGACAATTAGTAAATCTTGGTCTTCGAAAATAACATCTGTAAAAGGAAAATAGGTAAACATAGCACATTGCAGAACAATTGGTTCAACAACTGGATGCACACTAAATTACTCTTAAAAGTTTTTCTCTCTTTTTGTCATTCTTAAAATACTTAAAGTGTGATTTGTTTCAAAGTAAAATGCATTCTGTATTTATGTGGTTTTATCCAGGGCGGCTGCTGGAGCAAAAACCAGACCCACGACAATGCAAAGATTAATCTATTAATATATATATAGAATAATTAAAAAATGAATGTAAAATGAGTTCAATGTAAGTCACAATTGTTTGAATCTAGAACAGGGATGGTTTGTGAAGTAGATCTGTTTCCTGGATAGAATTTCTGTAGCCAGATGTGTGGAGGCACTCCAACCTGTAACGGACAAACACAAAACAAATGAAACCGTGCAAAGCAGACATCTTGTTTGGTTTGAGCTGACGTTTACTGTGAGTCAGCGCCTTTATGAAAATCGCTCTGGAAAGTTAAAGCAGACTGAGGAAGAGGAAGCAGCCTTAAGAGTGCTTTTACTTCTTGTGCATATTATTGTCAGAGTTTCTATAAAGCTAGAGGCAACAGTAACCTCAATTCTTCCTGGCTCGAGGAAGGAAGCTGCAGGGAAAAAAAACAAATCCGCCACATATGATGGCCAGGTTCTCTTGGGTCTCTACAATTATCCTACAGGTCACATCCCAGGGCAGTTTGTCTTAGTCAGAAGGTGATTATGTCTGAAACGGAAGAAATTTGTCTACATTATAGTATTAAAAAATAATTTCTTCAAAACAATTATTCTGGGTCATCAAACATTTAATGTCAGACACAAATAACTAACGTAAAAACTTTAATCCGTTTTTAATATTTTATAAAGGGTATAAACAGCAAACCAATGTAAATGTATGAAAAAAGTATTCACTCCTTAAAACTAACAGATTGTTGGGCCTTCCCAGGCATTTAGAACTACCATCAAGTGTTTCTAGCAAATAGTAAAGAGTCTTTAGAGAGGTTCTGCTCCAACCCTTTTTTATGTGTTACAGAGTTAAATCTATAGTTTAATAATTTCTGGGATGAGATATGATCCACTTCTTGAAGTCATCCCAAACCATCATACTACCAAGTCCGTGTTTGAGAGTGCGTCTAATGCTCTCTTTCTAAAAAGCAGTGGTAGCTCCACAAACGAGAGAAGGTTCTTTGTGTTCTGTTTGCTTTGCTTTGGTTTTGTGCTTGGAACTCTTTCAAAGATCTTATTTCTTGTTCACTATGTTTCCTCTTGTTGAGTCACAAACACTGATTTAACCAAGAGCTGAGCCTGCTGTGTTTTAGATGTTGTTTAGGTCCTAAAGTTGTTTTGTCCTAAAGTTGTTTGTCCTAAAAAGTTCCCTGTTGAATAATATGGAAATTTTCCTTTTTATTTGTATTCATACGGGATTTGTGTTCACGGGGCTTTTAACTCCAGTGAAATGCAGTCCAAACCCAAGGAGAGATTCTGTAATTCCCTTTCAGGCTTATCCCGATAGGTTCCACGGAATACAACTTAAAAACCATTTTCTTCTCTTTTGTGTGTTTTACAGATGATACAAGGAATATTGAAATATGCCTCTCCTGAAAAAAAGTAAGTGCTAAGTGACACAATATGGAAACTATTAAGTAATAAATACATTTACAAATGAAAAAGTTTAGTTTGATATTTATTTGCCTATGGTTGTGAAGGTGAGGTTTAGCAGAAGCAGCTGTTTCCAGGAACAGACTTTTAGTTTTTCTCCAGGGACAAGAACAGAAACAACACATGCACTCACTGTCTGAGATGTGATGAACTAACCAGGTGATACAAGGCTGCAAATACTTATGGTTTTATGAGCCTGCTAAGATAGGGGACAGAGATTTGGATTGCACCAAGCTCTGAGAGCACCGCTCCAAAAAGACTAAAGTAAACAGGGTCAGCATCAAACATTTATTGTAGCATTGTTTCATCCGAGATTTAATTTTCAACCAGTGAGGCACGTCTGGTGGCAATTGGTCATGCTTGCCATCAAACCCAGAGGTAGCATTGATCACACAACTTTAGTTCAACAGTAGTAAATTCCTGGGAACTTTCTATGCTGAAATAAAAACAGCTACGTGAGATAAAGTTGTGATCATCTGCTTGTTTAAGGAATCCAGCTCTATTTGGGAGATGAAACTGAACTGAAGTCCGTCTACACATTATGGTTTTGTATATAAAGGGATTTTTGACTGTCACCGTTTCATTTGGGTATTGATAGTTGATAATGGAAGTAATGTATTAGATTAAACTACATGGACTAAAGGAGATTAGTTGGTGTTTAAAGTTACATACCAGTGAGGACAGAGCTAAAATAAAAGGGAACCGTTACTTTTAATCTACTGGCTCATTAGGAAACTGTATCAGATTTTTTTGTCTGTGCTTTAACTAAAATCTCTGAATTAAAATATTAGTAAAATCAAATAGTTGAGATCAAAGATAACATATGTTGTCTCAATACAATCTAAAGTGAAATAAAAGCTGTTGCATGTCAAGAATCATTTGTTTTTTCATCCTTTATCTTTGGATTTTCTTTGTCGTTTTTTTGTCAGGTCACTGAAAAGTTGCTTATGATTCATTTCACAGCATTATACTACATGTTTTTTACTAAACAAATGTACGCTTAGTTAACCAGGTCCTTGTTGTGCTGCTGGTGCTGCTGGCTGTTTTGCTTCTTTTTACCTCATTGAAAGTCTCCAATCAACTAAAAAAAGGTATAAAAGTTCAGATTAGTTTTTTCACTCTAAAGCATTAATTAATTAATCTATATCTGGGTTAATTTAAATGATCTCCTGTTTTCATCTTTGTTGCCTCTCAGATTACAGGCATACCTTGGCTGCAGATCTCCCAGCTGAAGAGCCAGAAACAGATGATGTTGTCCCTGTTATTATCTGTGCATCAGAGGAGCGTATGGGGGCAACCATGGCAACCATCAATAGCATCAGTAGTAATTCAGATTCCAATGTTTTCTTTTACATTGTTACACTGCGTGATTCTGTAAAAATTGCAAGGTTTGTCACTTTTTATAGCTGTAAATTAGTGATTAAGCATCACTCCTATCGTTGAGAATCCAGGTATTTGTCTGTTTCTTTTAAGGAGGTATATAGAGAAGACCAAACTGAAAGGTATCCAGTATAAGATTTTAGAATTTAACCCAATGGTTCTAAAGGGGAAAGTAAAGCCGGATTCTTCTCGTCCTGATCTACTACATCCAGTGAGTTCTTGAATTTGACTGCTGAAACTATGTAGTTAGCTCAAATGATATTCCGCAGTAAGCAAAGGTTCTGCTTTACATATGTGGAATAACCACAACGGTGTTTTGCAGCTTAATTTTGTCAGATTTTACCTACCTCTACTAGGGATCAGCCATAGGAGGGGCATATATGTTGACGACGATGTCATTGTGCAGGGTATGTATATAAAGCCAAAAAACTGACTAGAATACTTGAATTTCAGATTCAGATGTTGCTGTGTCACAGCTAATATGTTCCATCATTATAGTAACATTAACTTATATAATGAGCTGGTATGTTTGGATGTTTTTTTAGAAGAATAATCATAAAAGGACTGAGGACACATCTCTCTTCAAAAGCAACATCTAAACTCCAGTCTCAGGGAGGCTCACGATGCTTATAGCTTGCAGATAACTTCCATATAGATAGAAGGTTGCACTTTTAGTGGATGATAATTCAATTATCAAAAAAAAGTGTCAGTGTTTTGTAAAGTTTTTTTTTGGAATCAACAATAATATTTTAGAAATAAAGCAGTGCTTTCATGTAGTATGATCAGAGGTGCCAGACTCTATGTTTATGTCTTCCTTTGATTCTTTTCAGGTGACATTAAGAATCTTTATGACGTAAAACTGAAAGCAGGGCATGCAGCTGCCTTTGCTTCTGATTGTGACTTACCCTCAACACATGAGATGGTTCGAAGAATTGGAATACAGGTGGGTTTTTACTATTTTTAACAAAGCCCATATGGATGGTTAAACAGACGTTTATTTAAAACATTTTTATTCAACATTATTATCCTTAAGGTTGTAGACTGTAAGGTTGATGATGCTAAATAATGTTGTTTTTGGAATTTGTTCTTTAGACAACCTACATAGGCTTCTTGGACTACAGAAAACAAAAAGTGAAAGACTTGTCCATCAACCCAAATGACTGCACCTTCAATCCTGGGGTGTTCGTCGCTGATATCAACGAGTGGAAGAAACAGAAAATCACCAAACAGCTGGAGAAATGGATGGAGGAGAATTTCAGGCAAGGGAGAAACATTTCTAACATGTATAACTTAACACGTGCTCTAGTCATGCAAGATTCAGTCCTATAGTACAAAAATTGTGGCCATTACATCTTTTTTTTAACTAAAAGTTTTTTATTGGGGTCTCTGGTGCAAGTAAGGCTACAGTGATCCAGGATCATGGTTACTCAACAGAAACATCAGCTCCCCCCACTGGTTGATGTTGATAAGTCCGTAAATGTTTTCTAATGTTAACAGGCTTCTTATTTCCCATATATCTTAAGAGAATGACCGTGGATGGGGATGTTGTGTACAGGAAGAATCTCCAGTAGCAGTTTTCCATGATCCTAGAGAAGCCTCTGACTGAACAGTGTTGCTGTTTAACAGGATGTGAATCCATGGCATAAGCAGCTGCAGGGCTCATGGGTAAAGAAACAGAGGAAGAGTAAAAGCCCTTGAAGCGATACCAGAACTTAGTATCCGTGGGTGTTATGAGAATCAGGAATCAGGGAAACAAAAGCTGCAGGCAGATTCAGGCTGAACAGATCCAGGGTGATTCTAGAGACAATTTAAGCTTCTTAGAGATCATGCATGGATAAAGAATATACATTTACCTCAAATAGAGACTAAAGAAATACTCATTTTTTCACCCATTAGCTTAATTTATCCATAAATGCTTGAGGTTTCCTGGAGATACTGGAAACGTCTATTAGTCTGTGTAGCTGGTCTACTTTGCAGATTTAATTTTTTCAATGTTTTGCTTAGAATCTGCATGATCAGTAACTCATAACTCTTTCCAACAGGCAAAACATATACAGCAGCGCTTTGGCTGGAGGCGTGGCCACACCGCCCCTGCTTATAGTTTTTCATGACAAATATACAGCGCTGGATCCTCTGTGGCATGTCAGACACCTGGGTAAGATCCTAAATCACCTTTAAACACAGGTAGCAATAATGAGAAAAGAAAACAGCATTAATAAATCTAAACTTATACTGTTCAGCAGCAAGTAAGGGTATTTAGTTTCAGAGCTTTTAAATGCATTGCACTGATTAAAAAAAATAAAACATCTTTACAAATGGTGCCACCACATCAGTATAAGATTTCCATTGGTCTCCAGGGTGGAGCCCAGACACCCACTATCCTGAC
This sequence comes from Orestias chungarensis, assembly GCA_032876305.1. Lineage (NCBI taxonomy): Eukaryota > Metazoa > Chordata > Actinopteri > Cyprinodontiformes > Cyprinodontidae > Orestias > Orestias chungarensis. The sequence continues at coordinate 51,546 of JAVLVB010000221.1, read as the reverse complement.
AGCTTCCTGCAGGAGGCACGTCTGCTGCACTGGAATGGGCCATTCAAACCCTGGAATTACCCAGCTGTCCACTCAGATCTGTGGGAAAGATGGTTCATACCGGACCCGTCCAGAAAATTCACTTTGACACGGCCTAATGGTGACATAAGGCCAACCTCTGGTTGACTGATCCAAACCATTATGAGCCATTTTTGAGTGTGCCTACATCATCTAAACTTACTTCTGTGTAATGTTTAAGAGAGATCCTTGTCCTTCAGTTTTGAAGTATGTTAAAATGTGAACTTAAGATGTGGAAATAAGAATACGATGCTTGAAACCAAACTCTGAATTCTTGTTTTGAACACTGAAGAGAGAATTGTAATTAGTGCACATAGGTTTCCAGGTGACTTTATTTTTAATCAATTGAATTATGAGAGACTAAAATGTACAAATGGTCAAGTTGTTTTTTACCTCAGCCCATTTAAAACTCTTGTGTCTCAGCTTTGAGAATGTGGAATATCTCACTTGTTGTTTTATAGCACTAATTCCATTCTCAGTCACATGCCTTGTAAATCTGCCCCCAAGTCTTCTTTAGGTTTCGCGTCGCTGTCTTTATTCCTATTGTTTGTTCATTTTATTCCATCAAACTTTATTCCTCCACTTAACTTTAAATGAAGCAAATCAGTGACATGATGCAATACGCTGAGTTTCCTTAGATTGAAAACTTTTTAAACTGATTTGTTTTAGATGTATTAATAATTTGAATGAAATTATTTTCTTGTAAAGTGCCTTGAGAAATAAACTGAATTTTGAATCTCAAATCTTGAGTCACTCAAAGACGTTCTGGACATGTGTGAAGACAGCATTTCTGTAGGTCATTATATAACTTAGCCTTACTGCATACAGGTTCTTTCTTTTTTATTATTAACATTTTCTTGTCTGAATGCTGTGGGACGGCGCCCCATTCCTCAACCAGATTTTATCACTGATAAATGAAGTTGTTTGGATCAGTTCAGCAGGAACGACGTGTCCCGAAGCTAATCTCACAAGTTTTCATTGGTAGCAAGCCAAGGATGCTTGCAAGCCATTTCAACCAGTGAACTGTTTCCGGAGATAGTCTCTGATACATTGCGTTTTCAGGGGGAAATCTTCTTTGAGGGTACAGTTTAGACCTTGAGAGTGGAATACGATTACAACTGGTTGTTTAAACTAATCCCAAAATCTGTAGTTTTTAAGATTACATCTAAGTGGACATACAATTATAAATATGTCAAGACTTAGTAAAGTCTTGACATATGTTTTTTTCTCAAATAAATGGCATTCTCAATATCCTGTAAATACCTATTTTATTATCTATCCACATGCTATTGTAATCATATTATAAAATCATAAACAGATCATTGTCCCATTTGTAATATTTCAGTACTGTTATCCACTCTTCTTCCATTTCTCATTTAATTCTTCTGAAAACCTTCAAATCGGTCAGAAACATGTTAAAAGCCATATATAAAGGAGGTGTCAGGAAGGAGACCCAAACTTGTGAATTGAAAGGAAGGATTGTATTTTAAACTTGTTCTGAATTCCTCAATCGCTTCAGGTTATTTGGCCAGAACAATAATGAAGACAAGTCACATTCTCATGCCACTCTTTATTGAAAGTTTACCTATGTTTTTCATGTATGTATGCATGGTTTCTGGAAACAAACAGAATAACAAACTAAATTAGGTAACCATTGTAAAAAATAAGAAATATAAAACCCCCCACGAGTAAACGATTAAATAAACAGCATACAAATTATGAGAAGACAATATCTAAAGTATTACTTTTGTTACAATAAACTTGTAAGGCTGAAGAGCATTAAAAGGATCCAAAAACTTCACTTACTACAGGGTTAAATAAAGAAGTTACTAATTTCTATGTACAATAAAACAAACAGACTTCCATTTTCAGGGACACATAAGAACTTAGAAGATGAAAATACTGATATCCCTGAAAATATCCGAATGAGGATGGAGGTTTTATCCCCATGGAAAGTTACCTGCAGACAGGCAACACGGAGCGAACCATACAGAGGTGAGCAAAGCCTCGACCTGATTGGTGGGAAAGATAACTTGGGATTGGTTGAAATAGTTGCTAAGTTGTTAATAGAGTCTTACTCTAGATGTTAAGAAACTAAGGCAAACTTGAACAGAAATGAACTTCACAAATATATGAAATATAACAAATCAACACCCTTGTTAACACCATGCAAAAAGTTCTAAGTGCTTTTTAATTGGTTCTGCTCCAGGTTTGGTCTTGTCAACAAAAAATGTCGCATCTGCATATTCATGTAAAAAACTCTGTGCCTGTGGGGAGGTGTGCTCTGCTCTTTTTGTTGTCCATAGGCTAGAGACTATTTATCCAAAAGGTCAATGCTATGATAAACACAACATACTGATGTGATTTTTCCTCAATCTCACGTGATAAAAGCTGAGGTCATGCTGCTCTGAGACGTGTACAGTCGTTTACATAATTCTTTAATTCAAACCAGCCCTACAGTCATACTGGCTAATTTTTTATCAACACTGACTGATACAAGCGTTTAAATCTCCCTTCAATCTTTTTATTGAATCCTAAATATTTCAGATGATAAGATGAAAATCATTCCTAGTAATTCAAAAAGGCCTTGAGAACATCAGTCTGTGTTGGATTAATCTATATAATCTATTTGAGCTAACTGATACAGTAACCACATGTACCAATACTAACGCTGCTTTCCTGAGCTAAAGCAAAAGCTCTGACTGGCTGTAGTATTCCTTTATGGTGCGACATATGCAACTCTCAGATAACGCACAAGATCCACCACATGTCTGGTTTTCAAACACTCATCCAGACCTTTTAACAGCTATGTTTTATCTTCCACCTCTGTCATGAACTCTTCTGGCTCCCTTTTCCTCCCGCTTTTCTGTCTCTAAGAGTCAAGTGAAGAGACGGCTGGAGAGACTGAACTGGATCGAAGCTGCAGCTCCTGATGGTGTCGGCCCCAGAGTTCAGAAGGCCTGGGCAAAGCAGCTCTGTGGGATTCTGCAACACAAATCTCCAGCACCAGGCTGGATTTTAAGAATCAAGAAACACCACTAGAATTTATAAAGAGCTTAAATCTATAGTTCGTATTTTAGACTGGTCATGGGGGAGGTGAGGTTGATGGTAGCGAGGATTGAGTTGGAGGTTGACCACTTAAAAAACACTGCCAGACCATCTTGATGGTCCTGTTCTGCCACAATTAAGAACGGTTTCACGGCCAACAGGGAACAGGGCGTGTGAAACAGATGTCTTAATATTATTAGTTATTGCAACAATAAAATGTATTTAAAATCCTTTGTACTTTTGTTTCAACATCTCTATTGTTTACCACTCTGATGTTCTGTCAGATGCAATTAAAATGAACAATTTTTGTGTTTGTAGTTGTTCAAGTGGAATGAGCGCATGAATGGCTTTGCAAGCCCCTATGTATATAGCTTTAACTAAGGTTTTACCCTGACTGGTTGAAGTGAAGACAGATTGAGAGAGAGAGTGACTTATCAGCAGTCCCCGCCCTGCTTAGATAGATCAAAGTCAGAAAGGAGTTTACAGTAAATCACATGTTTGACTTACACAGGAAATGAAAGTAAAATGAGCCACGCATTAGCTGAGAACTTCTAGACAGCATTCAAGATCAACAGCACTTTTTTGACATTTTTTATTCATGTGCAACTGAATTTGAAGACTTTTGTGAGACATCAACTGGTGAGTCCTATTTGTCTCTGGAAAATGAACAATAGGATGTGAGCTCTGTGAAACCGTTTACTGTCATCTTTGCTTTTCTTTCAGAAAGCCATGAGAAATTTCATAACTGATCGCTTCGGCTTTCATTTCCTGTGGTTTTCCATTGTTGTTATAAAGTATATTTACAGATATACCTGAAAACGAAAGCTTGTAGCAGATACATTCCGACTACACAGAATTTCCTGGAAAAAGCTACATGGTAAAATGGTAAATAGACTTCACTTATATAGAGCTTTCCTAATCAAACTGACCACTCAAAGCACTTTACACTACAGCCCGTTCACCACCGATACAGGCATCAGAATATCCTGAGAGACGAATTCTCTTTCTTTAAGCGATCACCTTAACATGCTTAATATTTACATGTCTATGAGTGGATTATGCCCTTTAATTGAATATGACATGAGTTATGGAGAATGACGCATAATTGTCAAATAAGTAGTTTAACAAACACATATGAGACACATCGGTAAGCATTTACCCAACATCATTCAATCCTAAATCTTTTAATATATGACTTTTAATTTAAGTCATACATTTTAACATTTTAATTTTAAGTTTTAATATTGCTTGCCAAAAGTATGACAGCCCACTGTCTCACCTATACAGTAGGAAAAGAATCAGAACCTGTCTGACAGTCTAAAGTAGTCAACAGAAGAGAAACAACTTAACATGTCTCAGTGTGGAAAGGATTGCAAAACCAAACCAAAGAGTTCTTTAATAAACCTAATAACTGGTTATGTCAAATTAGTGGTGTTTGAAAGCATTAACAGCCTGTTTGTGTCAAGTTTTCACAGCAAGAAACAAAGCCCAGAGACAAACAGAGTATTTTAATGAAAATGAAAACAAATTGACATAAATCCAGTAGTAAAACAGCTCATGAACTCCCTAAGGAAGGCCAGCGTTGTAATAGACCAGAAGGATCCGGCAGGAAATTAAAAAAACAGAGAGGCTTAGATTGTAACGTGCTGTGTTTGCTAACAAGATAAAGGTGGTTTATTCCAAACAGGGTGCAACTGGTAGAGAAGGCAAAGAGGTAGAGTGAGGGACGATGAGGCTAAACAGTGAGTCAGTGGAGAAAGGAAAAGCATTTGAATTAGCCCAACACAAGTAAATACCAAAAAACAAGAATCAGAACTGTAGAAAACTAAATACAAAGGAATGGACAAATATGGCAAGATCTTTAAAGCAAAACTAATGGAACACAATATGGCAAGACTTAAGCAGCACAAAGGAACACAAACTTAAATACCAAGAAAGTCATTAAATACCACAGGAGTTATGCATGTCAATCTGATCTACAGCTAGACTTTAAACAACCTAAACCCTCATCTAGTCTCATGTAGTAAGTCAAGAACACCTTCCAGAAATCCTTTAGTTTGTTCAGTCAGTTCTCGGAAAATTTACTTCCAAATTCTGTTTCGGCAAATCTAAGACAGACTTTTCTTTAGATTTTTAAGATCTTTCAGTCTACGGTACTTCATGTCTTTCCACTTGTTCTATTTCAACTTGACTTTTCATACAACAAGTTTAATTTATGACTTAACAACAAAGAAATCCTTTTACATAAGAGATCCATTAATAATTTTGTTTAAATATTGAGAAAATCCTATTAAGGGTTAAATAATGCATGGTTCACTTAATGTACTTTATACATACATATTTTTAGGACTCTCTTAAAGTTTTAGGAAACTTCTCAAACATCTCACTTTTCTGTTGTCAGACATGGCAGCTGCTAAGACCTCCGTCTCTAAGGATCAGCCCCAGTGCTGCATCTGCCTAGATGTGTTCACTCAGCCAGTAACCCTTCCATGTGGCCACGACTTCTGCCGGACGTGCATCACCAAATACTGGGACAGTGGTAACAAATGTCAGTGTCCGCTGTGTAACAAGAGTTTTACCACCAGACCTGGGCTTCGAGTTTACACGTCTGAAGGAAGCAATGAGTTCAAGCAGTCGTCTCAGGAGGGCAGCGAGGAACAACAGTCCAGTGCGAAGGTTCTGTGTGACATCTGCACTGAGAAGGCTGAGAAATCGTGCCTGGTCTGTCTCAGCTCCTACTGTAAGACTCACCTGGTGTTTCATGAGAACTTCCCAGGCCTAAGGAGACATACGTTAAAGAATCCTGTGGAAGGACTGGAGCACAAAATGGAGGAGAAGTATCGAAATGCTTCATATAAGTTAGACTCCTTTTTATCCAACCTTCAATGTGTGAGCTCTAAAACCACTGATAATCAGGACCTTTAGAAGTGTTCCTCACAGAAACTACCTCTGGACTTCTGATACAGCTCTCTGTAAGGTGTTTTTATGTGGATTCAACTCCCATCAGGCATAAGATATGTGTCTCTGTGATGAATAGGGTCAACCCCCCAGAGAGTACACTGCATCTCATCCATTAATTGTTGGAGACGAGCAGCAACCATAATGTTTTTCATTTTTCATACTTGTGTCTGAAAAGATGTCTTTAATGTGAGACAGATAAATATTTAGGCTTAGTAATAATAATTTTCATATTGTTAGAAATAGAAATAGTACAAAAGCATAAATAAATAACATAAATAATTAGTGTGTGTTTTTTTTTATGTGACAAACTGAGTATTATCTAGTGAACCACTAGAGGGCAAAATAGTCCTGTAAATATTTGAAATTTATATATATTGTTTTCAGTGAGTTTTGCAACTTCCTTAAGATATATCTTATGATAAACTTAAATCTTCTTTAACTGTTTTTTTATGTAATCCTGCTCTGAAACTAATCAGAAAGCAACGCAGTGTCATGAGCCACAGGGAAAACTTTTCTTTTATATGAATTACTTTGTTTGTTTTACCTATTCTGTTTAACCTAGTATTTTTTAGGGAAATGAAAAACAAAGAGATGTGATTGTTAGCTGATTGTACTGTTAATTAATTAGCAAATTTATGTTGTTTAAAATGTCATATTTTGTTAAGTTTGGAAGAATAAAAAAAACAATCTATCCATATAAACAGGAACCAGCTCACAGCTGTACTCAAGTCTGCTTATGAGTAAAGGTTGCATATTTTTTGTTTATACGTATTTAAAATAAAAACTAATAATGATATTGATAAGAAGTAATGAGAAAATAAATTAAAATTTCTGTGACATTTTAAATAGTGTCAAACAGGTTGATCTGGCTCTACTGATTAGGCTAATTATGCGCTCCTTAAATTTAGGTCAGATGCAACACTAAACACTTCCCTAGGGGCTGCAAACTGCTACCCTTTAGGTATGCTATGTTTCTTTGTATATATATATGTATATATACGTATATATATATATCTATATATATATATATAAAGCGCTATATAAGTAAAATCCTTTTTTTTATTTCAGAAATGCCACACTTCCATCCTACCTACAATATCCAATTAAAATACATTTTATTGGGCGGCAGGTGGCAAAACACACATGTGTTTGGTTTATTATTTTTTGTAACAAGTTAATTATTCCTTGGTTGTTAAATTGTTTTACAACACAGTGGACCTCCTTTATGCTAGCGGGTCGAGCTGGACAACAGTTTGTTATTCACTTACATTTACTTGTGACTCTGTTTAATAGTAGTTGTACTACACCATACTTTGTTATAAGTTAACATTAGACTATTGTAAAGTATTGGTATTCTTAGTTGAGTAAAATTATCCACAAGGAGTAACTTTAGTAAATGAAAAAAGTTTGTTTTTTTTAACCAAAAATGCACCAGATAGACACACAGACCTACAGTATCTGTTACGACTTCTCCTTTTCATAATTTTTGTGTTATTTAAAAAAAAACACTTTGATTGTAAAAAATATTTCTTGCCTGAATTTTTTTTGCAATTATGTTCCTGGTTTTCTTTCAACATTAGCCTTTATCAAGGAATCAAGGAATCTTTATTTGTCATCACATCACATGTGGTACATGAGGTGGGACGAAAATTCTAATCCCCCGGTCCAGTTTACACCCTGATAGCAATTTTAAATAATGTAATAAAATATAAGAGTATAATAACTATGCGAGAAATAGGATTTGAGCTACACAAAATCTACAATATGGACACAGAATAACACAA
>JAVLVB010000221.1:28162-43596 GCA_032876305.1 Orestias chungarensis | reverse complement strand
GTGTGTGTGTGTGTGTGTGTGTGTGTGTGTGTGTGTGTGTGTGTGTGTGTGTGTGTGTGTGTGTGTGTGTGTGTGTGTGTGTGTGTGTGTGCGCGGAGTCACGTTAGCTTAAAGAAGGTGTGTCATCACTAACCAATACCTAACCACAGATCAGTTTGCTTTCCTCTACTAATTGAAGTTTTACTCTCAGACAAAGAAAGTCAACTTCTTCTTTAATCTTTCAATCCACGCGCGACAAATGTGGTTTGTAAAAAAAAAACGTGAAATTATAAATCAAGATGTTTCTGGCATCTAATCAAACAAGGATAACTTAGCAACAGAGGAAATGCAGAAAAAATTTAAAGTAAAAAATTTGTAAAAGATAAAAATAAAAATAACTAACCAAATCTCAGCTTTATTTTAGTTAAACCTTCACTTGGACAAAGTTTAGCTTTCACTTTTATTTTCTGGCTTCAACACAAATCTTATCTGGCTGACCTCAAAAACCTGAAAAAAAAACAAAAAAAGGGGGGGGGGTCCAAAAACCTTCCACCTTCTGTCACAATAAATCAATAAACTTTAGTTCACTAAATTTATGGGAGCAAAAACGGACAATAATAAATGGCATGTATAGCTGAATGTAGTTCTGTTCAAATGAGGCATGTTTGTCAGATTGAAAGCACATTTTGTGCCCTTATTTATGTAAGTTTCATTAGCAGAAGATAATCATGATTCACTTTAATGGAGTTACTTACTATAAGTTAACTTTTTTTAATACTAATGAAATATGGCTGATTTTACAGATAATATATTTTCTATTTCTGAAACCACACAGCCTCTCTGATGACTTGGAAAATTTGCTAAGTGTCGAAATTTAGTCTGCACCTGCTGATATGAGGATGGTAGTAGGTCAGCTCTGCAAACCTGCAGATGCTTACGTGTAAGTGAAAAGTCAAATCTGCTTTTCTCTAACCTCGTTTACCCCGCGGGGTTTCCTTAATTGGAAAGGGAAACCAGTTTCTTGTGTTGAAATCCACCCACACTTCTAATTTTGAAACAGAAATCAGTTGAGTTCAAATAACTGAGACCGGGTAGGATTTTCTAGCAGCCTTTGTGTAAATCACAGGTGGATCCTCTGCATGTTCCCAACTATAAAGTTTTTAACACTGAATTTAAATTCCCTCCCAAAACCTCTTTCTAGTCGACATACAGTGATTTGTTCTTGCTGAATCCAGAAATTAACCGTTTTTATTGTTGTCCCAGTAAGAACTCAGCAAAAGCAGATTAAAAAAACATGGGACGTGATTTCTGAAAGCACCGGGAGAATTTAACTGGGCCAAAGGGCACAAAGGCTTTTGTGATGAAGTGATGAATATAATTTAGGTTAAGTGTGGAGTAAATAAAGTTTTCTTGACTAAGCATGCCTTCTTCAAATATGGTAGAATAGCTGTCAATGGAATGCATCCGATTCTTTTGAGGAACTGTTTTATTTCATAAATTATCCATACTATCTTTTATTTTGACTATTTGTTATTTACCTAAATCCAATTGTGCAATCAGCTTTTGCAGTTTTGGCAAAGAAGACAACAGAAAATCAAACAGAGAGTAACAGACCTCATTGAATCCATTTTTTCGTACATTTTGAACTTTAATGCGCAGACATATATAATCAAGTAAACAAAGATTAGGACACCGTGCATCTGCATATGTGTTTTTCATTTTAATGTGGATATTTAGTAAAGTTCTAACCTCACAGACAATGAAAATTTTATAATAAAAAAAAAAATGAGGACTCCTAACACTCCTTCCCTTTTAAACGGCTAAAATTGAGACGAATCAGATTAGATGCAGATATGCAGGTGATAAGATCATCAGCATCCAGCACGAGAAACAAGATTTGCCTTTAGTGACATTTAGATTTCAGTCGATCTTTGAGAGAACATTGCGGCGAGATAGAAAGAGTTCCACGAAGACTTCAGAAAGTCTTGTTGTGGATTTAAAGAAGATTCGTAAGAAGCTTTAACTGTGAAATATTTGAAAACTGGAGGACATTCAGAACAAATCAAAGCATCTCCATGTCTGGTATGTTGAAAATGTCCATTGGACGTGCATTAAACGAAGACAAATGAATGCTATCAGAGATTTTCTGATTTTTAGTGTGGTTCAGATGCTGTTTTGCATCTTATAAGTTTTTTACAAGCTCAACTGCTCCAATAGGTTGAGGTGCGGAGGAAACCGTGTGTTTCTGTTTTGAAGGATTCTGACCGACATAGGTTCACTTTTGTACTACACTGAATTGGCATGTTTCATACAACTCTCTATGGTTTAGTTGTATGTTTTCACGTAAAAAAAATCTTTAAATAAAAAAAATTACCCTGTGCGTTTGATATTATTTTTTTAAATTATGTGACACAGATATTTTGTCTTATAAATATCCGGCTACATGTCAGCAAGGCCTGAGGAAGTAGTGGAAATGAGAGGGGAACCAAAGGTCTAATCAGGGAAAAGTGCAGGAAGAATCCAGACAGAGAAGCTAAAAGGTAATTAAAAACAGCTAAGAAGGGAAGCTATCTGGCTGGCTGACCGAAGTTAAACTGAATCTAAAATTAACTAAAATTAGGAAAATATAAGAAGTACAAACTGTTATCACAAAAAGTAACCAACATGGAGAGATGTATTATTTCTACATCTCAGTAAATAGTGAAGAAAGGATCAAAAGCTGGACACATAACACTTCTTGTCCATAAATCTACAGACTGAAAAGAAAATGTCTCCAAAAACGGTAATATGTCATTGTAGGACCTACAGTGAACTCTACTGTTTATATGGAGTTGCATGTCAGTTCAATTACAAAAAGACCGGATGAGGGATTGCTGTAAAGTCAACAAAACAATGCAAGGTATTGTATTGGTGTGCTGATGAATGTATGTATGATTGGAAAGACAAGATTTTTCTTTTAAAGTGCTTTGAGGCGACATCTTTTAAGTTGGCACTATATAAATTAACTGAAATTTTATTTAACAGAGTTAAACCCCTCATTCACCAGCCTACTAAGTTCCTTGATCACCTCCAACATCACAAACCTCTTTTAGATCGCCCGCCTGCCACCCTCCGAACACTGCCGATGATGCCAATCTCGTGACTCGTGATTGCCTGCAAGTTTTCTAACAAACTCCAAGGTCAATTGACCTTAGATATTTCACTCCAATGTTCATTCCCACTAAATCTCAGTTCTGTTGTTTCTGTGGTCATTACTATTCTTTGCCAACCTCCAGACACCAAGATTTGTTGTTGCCGCTCACCACCTGGCAATCTGCAAGTGGCTTCTTCATCTCCACTGGCCACTTGAATTTTCGTCTTAAAGCTAAATAAAAATCTTGATCACACTAAAACAGTGTCATTTTCAGTTTAATAATCAAATTTGGTACAAAAAAAATCTCAATTTAAGGAAACACATCAGATCACATCAAATCATTGACTAGCACCATGCACCTCTCATGAACTGCCAAGCCCAGAGCGACAGCAGAACCAGAGCTATAACCTGGCGCAGTACAAGCCGTCATCTACTAAGACCAACATGAGGTTTGAGAGAACAGAAAACGTAAAAAGAAGTAGAAGAAATTGATGTAGATGTACTTTGTTAAATTAAGTTAATCGTAAGATTAGGTGATGAGTTACTGGGAGGAAGTTGTCAGAGGTAACAAAAGGGGAGCTGTAGTTTCAATGGAGGGAAAGTCATACTAGCAAGCTGCCTCTAATCTACCAAAGTAATTTGATTCATCCGCATTTATAGAAAAAATTCCTGGGTATCATCAGCATAACAGTGACATTTTAAAACATATTATCTGATGATTTTACCAATGGGAAAAAGGTTTCCATGGCTGGCCCAATTATATATGATAATTTGAACATATGGAATATATCAGGCAAATGTGCTGGTGCTCTTCCTTTGATCCCTACAGTGGCAAGTTTTTAGCTTTATAACACAGTATAATACTGCAAAACAGTATTTCAGTTAAAGTCCATACCTAGATACAATGATGAATTGCATCAAAATTATATTCACAGATATTCCCTGCACAAAATGACCATGTTTGACCTGCTGTGCAAATAGAAGTGAGCAAACTTTTCAGTCTTTGGATGTGAAAAGCTAGTAGAAAAAAACCTAAAACATTAAAAAACGTTTGTGAGCACTCCAAGCTAGGGTCTAAGCCAAGTTTGCATCACATTGAATTGAAGGCTGAGAACATGGAGATCAGTCCTACAACCTTGACATAATCTCTTGTTATCATGTGACAGCCCGAACTGTTTCCAGCTTGCAGACAGCTACTGTGCATGCTGTTCTGCCTATCTAACATGAGTAGGTCAGTGATAGTTGGTGTAGAGAATGTTTCAAGCAGCAGACCCAGTGCCAAGCTGCAGGTTTCTCTCATTTGATTATTCCAATGTTATGAATTGAAACATATTAACTTAAAATTCATCTGTTAAACATTAAAAATGCTCACATAGAAACTACAGGGGTCACTTGCTTTTCTGCAACAACTATATTGTAAATCATTCTGATAGTTTGATGTGCATAGCTACATGTTGTATTTGTCATAAACTCCCAATTTATCCAACAACAATATCATACACGTGGTCTATTCTGTATTTTTTGTCATTATCATTGGATTTTCTGGCTTCTTTTTTACCAAAAAGATTAAAAAGTTAAATATATACCTGCTAGGATATTAAGTATAAGAAAAAAAAGTAGAAACAGTTAAATTTTCTGCTCTATGTGCAAACAAACAATTACCTTTGAATTTTAATAGTGTAACATTTTGATATATCCCAGTACTGATTTCAGTCCTCATTTTACACACTGCAAGAGCTATTTATTCATTTTCAAGAAAAAAAAAGGTAACCTTAGTATACTACTTCATTAACAAATGTATTTAACAATGTCAAACTATTCCTCAAAATTAAATGCATTTGTTTTCCTACCAATAATACTTGATCAAACATTAAAGGAATTTTATTTAGTTTTCATTGCTATGATAGGCCTGTGAGATCACTGTAGCCTACAAATTTATTCAAAGTGTACATTTATTAATCATATTAATATATATTTACTGATAAGACAGAATGGTAATAAACTGATTAACATCAAAGAACAATTAAAAACTATAGTTTTACTGATTGGAGTAAAATAAGAGGTCTAAGGTTGTTACTTCAGCAATCATTGCCATTATTATGTCAATGAAAATACTTGTGTCTTTCAGGTTCTCAGCATACAGGAGAAGGTTCTGGATCTATGTCTCTCCCTCAAACAATTCTGGGCCTGTTGTCTTTATAACCAGCCTGATTTACTCTGACAATTAGGAGACAATAGAACTTCAACAATGTCGCATTTGATCTTAACATGCAAAGCCAAGCTGATTAGAATGGACCTTCCTACAGAATCCATGTGTCTTGGATAGACAGGAAGTTCACCCCAGGTCATTTTTTTTTTTTTTCATAACAGCGATGAGCCTCCCATTATTAAAGTTTGTCAGTTTCTGGATCTGTTGACAACCAACTTTGTGTGCAGCACCAATCACTACCTCCCAGAGAGGGGAGCTTGTTTCCTTTGCTGGAAATCTCCCCAACTGCCCACAAGTGCTCAACTGGGTTTGGGTCAGGTGAGAATAATGGGGCAAAGTAGTATTAGTACTCATGTGAGGGAGCATCGCCTTGTATAGAATGTACAATATTTGGAGATGGAGACTTCTTGCTAGATCACAACTCTTCTAAAATGGCACAGCAAGTTTGAGAGTTGATTTTGAACCCATCCTCAACCTGAAAAGATCCAACAAGGTCATCTTTAAAAATATTAGCTTATACCAGTGCTTCACCTCCAATTGCTTTTTTTGAGAAGAAGTCCACAGCACTGAGCAAACATGGCTTCATCTATCTGTCGTGTCAAGAGTCATCCTCATAAAACCTTTAAACTTCCATGCACAGATATTTCTTGGTCTAGAACAGGGGTGGGCAAACATTTTAACTTGCGGGCCAGAATGGGTTCTAAAATTTGACAGAGGGCCAGGAGTGTGTAGCAACATTATTTTACATCAGTCAAATTCTATTTTTTAATTTTGTATTCTGAAGATAAATAAATAATGCTTTCCTTAATGTGTAAATATCCATCATGTTTCCTTCATTTCCCCGTATTCCTTTAAGACTCCATTCTTGACCTGTCCTTCCAACTATTCTTCTCAATTTCTCCCTTTCAGGTTCATATGTTTTACAGTTCATCAATACGTGTTCTACATTTTCTTTCTCTCCACATCCTTCACATTTATCATTATTTTTCCTCCCTATTAAATATAAAATGTAATTTAAATAGGTTTGACCTTCTCTTAATCTGATCATTATTTTTTCTTCCCTTCGGTTTCTCATATTAATATTTCTTATTAATATTGACTTTTGTACTTTATATAATCTTCTTCCTTTCTTATCTTCATTCCACCTTTTTATTTCTTTACTCTTAATAAATAATTTTCCTTCCCCTTTCCCAAAAGGAGCTGGAAAGTTATGCCTGGATTTTTGTGTCACCAGGTTTGCGGGCACAGAGCTATCTGAAGGAGCAATAATTGTGAGTGTGTGCGTTTGAATCTCAGGTGTGCTCGCTCACTCAAAGGTGCTCGGACACGCGCACCTGGTGGCACAAAACTCATGCCATAGAAAGTTACACACCAACGTGTCTTGAATAGTGTGCAATTTTTTGAGGAAACGAGTGTATTGCAGGGGAAAGGGAAATGAGTGAGGTTTTTACACATCCATGGGTTTCTATTATAATTTGGACAAGTTCGGCGGGCCGTAATAAAAAGCATAACGGGCCGTATATGGCCCGGGGGGCGTAGTTCGCTCATGTCTGGTCTAGGACCTCCAGTTTATGTTTTGTTCATAGCAAACGATACAGGCGAGTGATAGTATCTGTGGAAAATGTAATAGTTGAGATGGAGAATATAGGCTGGTGGGATTGGAAAGAACAAGATGCAACTTAAAAAGGCACAAGCATAAAAGAAAAAATGAAAATGGACAGTGAACATTGATTGTGTCCTTTGCTTTGTAAATATTAATGATAGAAATAAACCAAAATGCACCAAAGTATTTCTTCTAGAGTTCTTCAACTGTCAGCTCCCAGAGAACAACGTTCATTAAGTTAGTTTGCGGTTTAGAAATATTCCTAGATGGTAAATTGTTTTATTGATTGATTTAATACCTCTGCCTTTTACTCTGTCTGTGATTCTCCACCAAGTGGTCAAGTGTGTGAATGTTAATCTGTAAAAACGGGAGATGGCCTTTAAATTTCTCCATCACCGTTTAAAAAAAAATGTACAGGAACAAACTTATTCCATTAATGTAACTCCAGGTCAGGATCGATTCTTTCACAATGTTTTGGTTCTTCAGGTTTTCCAGGTTTGAAAAAAAAGTAGTCCTGCATATATTACCCATGTTCGGTTGCAAACACAGCAGGGAAGAGATTACTTCACAATCTTTCCACGAGCAAAATCGAGTCGTTCCACACATGCATGAGAATGACCCTGAATCCATGTTTACTCAGGTTTAAAATTCTGGGAGGGAAGATAGGAGCACACTTCTTTCACTAAGCGCAAACAAAAAGAGTGAAATAGTTTGATATTATTGAGTCCTGAAGTATAACACAAAATTAAACATCAGATATTGGACATACTTGCACAGCCCTTTGTTGCATGACAATAAATATTGTCAAAAAGTATTTCAATTAGACAAATTTAATTTAATTTATCAGGAAAATGAAGACATGGTCTAAAAGACCTTGACCTCAAGAACAATTATATAATTGCATGTCTTAAAACGTTGCCCCACCCCTACAGACAAATTTAAGTGTATCCAGCCTGAAATGAGAAAATATGCTGAATCGCATACCTGCATAATAACTCAATGTATTCAGAGGCATTGATTGGACGCAAAAAGGAAGAAACATTTAAGGTCTGACAATAACAATGCAGCATTACCACAACCATACATGGAAAGGAAAGATTATAACCTTTGGTACATTTTATTGGGATAAGATTGCTGGTAGCTATGACCTCATGCTTTGAATCAACATTGTTAAGTACTTTCAAGTTTCTTTGATTTTGCATGACCTGGCGTAGCAAGCAAGTGGGCAGTTTTCTCAAAGACAACATAAGTATTGATCAAATGAAACAACAGATCCAAACAGTTAGAAGGAATGTAACATTTTACTTTCTCCCTGTTGTGATGCTGCCTACAGAATTAAAGAATCCAACTGCATTACCTCAGGGAGAAGAACGGAGAGATCAGTTTTTCTATAATGAGTTGCTAAAAAGGGTTGTCAACTACCCATACAGTTTACAATTTGGACTTCTCTTTAACCTTCTGTTTCTCAATACATGATTCTTTTTTGAATCCTTCTGCATATAAACAGCATCTGCATTCCTGCAATGCCAAATGTACAGCACATATATGTGGATTCCTCAGCATCTAGAGTGTTTGTCCAAAAGACATTAAAATTGTTATATAGACTGAGCTCCGTGTTAAGATGGTCTCTAGGAATGTAAATGTTAGGATAGTTGGATTCAGTGGAAATGGTCCAGAGGAGCCAGGAAGTTTGTAGGATGTTTTAGGCTGGACATGGGAACTGATAAATCAATTTTAAAAGAGAATTTTGCAAAATGATTAACTTTAATATTCAGTAAAATCATCATAATTATAACATATTGTAACTTACAATTTCAGTTTGTCTTCTTTTCTAAGTAGACAATAAAATGTGAAGCAATGATATCATTAGATGTTCCCATGCACAATGAGACGCAACTCCTGGTCTGGGGTTCTTTCTTCATTGGAGTTTAAATGTTTTCTCTGTGCATGTAAAAGTTCGTTCTGGTTACAGATACAAAAATCATGATCATTAGGTTTATTTGTTTGTTTACATTGCCATTAGAGGTGTGTGCGTGTCAATTGTCTTGTGTGTCCCTGTGATAGATTGATGACTTGTGTGGCCCATCTCTTGCCCAACTTCCACAAACTATCATCAAGGTATTTATTGGAATTGACTGTTTTAAAAAACATAACTTCCACAATTGCATAATAAACCCAGCTGTTCCATTACATTAGTGGAACAAGAATAGAAGATAGTTCAGATAAAAAAAGACGTGAAGACGTTTAAGGCCAGGCTGGGTTATAAAACAATATCCCAAGCTTGGAGCATCTCACAGGGCACCGATCCATCATCTCAAAATAGAATAGTTATGACACAACTGCAAACAAGATTTTAAGCAAGAGCTTTCTTCTTCAAAAAGGCTTAACTAGACCTGCAAATGTAGGAAAAGCTTCATTTTCCTTTCCACATTCCATATTTCTATTTGGATGACCTTGAATTTTATCATTGCTTTTGCTTGTATAATCTTTATTTCTGGGACACCGTCTTTAATTGAGAGGGTAAATTAAACAGTTGCTCGTTAGCGATCTTTGGAGCTGATGTTAAATTTATGGTGTGATTACTGACGGAAGAAAGAAATTTACAATGCTGGGCTTCTTTCACTCTGGTATGGTAGATTGTGGTTGGCAGAGGATATGATTCAGGCTTTCCTACTTCATCGTTTCTCTGTTGCCTGGTTGTGACCTTTCAGGTGAAGCGATCTTTCAGACTAAAGTCAGCGTTTGCTTGCAACCGGCTGTCTAATCTCGTACTGGAATCTAGTTTTAAGACTAGGCTCAAAACTTTCTTTTTGCAAAGTCTTACATGTAGAGCAGCCTAGCTGAATTAATCTATCTCTGTTGTTATATAAGGACAGTATAGGCTTAGTGTCATATCACTGTTATTTTGGATTCGTAAGATAGGAAGATTGGAACCAAGATTGGGAACAGAAGTGAATGATAATGGGAAGGGAATCCTTGGCTCCTGGGAGGAGGAAATGAGGAGACAAGAAAGTGTTTAGATTGGGGATAACAGGCCAGATGAGAAAGGGAGCTAATGATGGAGTTAGGGTGGAAAGGCAGCAGCTGAAGGTGTCAGCGGAGGACCGTCAGAGGAGCAGTGAGTTGCACGAAGGAGATGGACTTGTATTGGTGGGTGTTGGTTAAGGGACAGGCCCTGAGACAGAGGATGAACGTTTTCAAAGGAGCCAGAACTAGGAAGTGTAGATGAGAAACATGTAAGCCACCCAAAACTTAGGGAAGCTGAGAACAACTGCCGTTCTGTTTAACTGTGACATCGGCTAAGCTACTGCTGTCAATAACATCATATTCCATTCATTTTAGTTTAGTTAAATTCATTATTGAGATGACATGTTATCCACAAAACATTGAGAAAAGTCGTTTTCTGCTCACATATGTATTTATCTATTTTTCTTTTTAACACCGTTTCTCTCCTAGAAATAGCCAGCAGCTAAGCTTTTACTATGACTACGACTGTCAATGTGCTACGTTTTGCTCCTAGATGGAACCAGTAATGGACATACTATTGTCATTAACTTTTGCCATTCTTCGACATACAAAGTAGTCCTGAATCAATGCTTCTGTGTCTTTTGTGTGTATGCTCCCAGTCAGTGCTCAAAGACAGTTGTTCATTTTGAGCCAGGTTCTTGTCCTGCTGGACGTTTCTTCTTGTTAATGTGTTGGAGTACCAACAGCAGAAATAGAAACGGTGGGAATAGCCTTCAGTGATGATAGTATTGTTTTTCTGAATATAAAACTGAACTTGTCTGAATTGGTAACTATGATGAAAGGGACTTTTTTGTAAAATCCCTTGAGAAAGTTTGTTGTTCTGCTCATTTTATTTAAAGATCAGTTACATCATTCAAAGGAGCTGGAGGGTTGCTCTGGACTAAACAGAATCTAGGAAACATATTTCAACTTGCTATATTTTCATTCTTAACAGTTTTTCTAAGGCTTAGTTAAACCAGTAGATGGTTTCACATTCACATTTACTGCCTGCTCCATGAGACATCTGGGACATAACGTTTGTCCTTGGACGAATCAGCAGGGTCCCTTCTAATACCTGGATTTGGTAAGACCCTTAACCATTGAACTGTTCACATTTTGTCACATTATGACAAAAAATATATTATCGATTAATTTTATAAATTCTTCTTTGAAGGGGCGAGGTTATGTAATTGATCAACACAAAGTAGTACATTATTTGCTTGTTAAGACAAGAAAGATCTGTTGTAAA
Organism: Orestias chungarensis; assembly: GCA_032876305.1. Lineage (NCBI taxonomy): Eukaryota > Metazoa > Chordata > Actinopteri > Cyprinodontiformes > Cyprinodontidae > Orestias > Orestias chungarensis. The sequence goes on along the minus strand of JAVLVB010000221.1, from coordinate 32,417 downwards.
CTCCAGAATGCAAGAATTACCAAGTAATTAACAAAATAAAATAAGTTCTTAGCCTTTTTGTCACACTATACCCAAAGACGATTCAAGATACACCAACAGTGAGTAAAGTCAAAAGATCTGTGACCAAAAAGAGGTATTATTCAGCCCATGATGAGAATCCTCAATGGAACCACCACTGCTTAACAACATGAAGTGCAGTCAGATTTGGAAGGAGGGCACCCAATAACATCAACTTTCAACTCAAAGATTCTTAATTAGATTTAGGCCTAGACTTTGAATAGTGCATTATATCATATCCTTTTGTTTTTGCAACTCTATCGTAGCTTGGTGTGTGGGAAGAATGTGTTCAGGGTAATCAGGTAATCAATCAATGCTCTATAAGCTTGAGATATTGCTTTACTGCCTAAATTAGCTTTAAGTTTTTCCACAATTGTGTTTTGGTCAACGTGATGTTGTTTCTTCACAAATTCTCTCAAGCAAATCTTTTGAGGCTTTCAAAGACCGGTTGCCTTTATGCTGAGATTCAATTACCCACGGTGTAATGTGTTTTTTTTGCAAACATGGCGCAGTGATTTATGGTGAAGAAATAACTACTTTGGTCCCATCTGTTTAAAGAACCTTGTTCCAGAAGTCTTGTGGTTCACTGAGATGTAACTTTCCAAACCAAAGCAATGCTTTCATATTCTTTTTGCAAGGAGAAAAGACTTCCTCCTCAGAACAATTATAGGAAAGCAACTGCATTCCCTGTTCAATCACTAAGGGAATTGCCTGGGTGCACTTACTTTTTGTACAGAGTTGTGCTATTTCTGTTGTGCATTCAGACCTTGGTGTGCATTTTGCATATTGGTAATTCCTTTTTACCATATTGCTGGGATGTTCAGGTAAATGATGTTCAAAAGGCTTTAATATGGAAAGATGACTTTATTCCAGGGAAATATAAAAATTAGTTCCAAGCTGGACTTCATGTTCAGGTATTTCCTCTTGGAAATAACTAAACAACCCTGTCTTTGATTTGCAACATTGGCCAGCTAAACAAAGAACAACTTTAACTTGAGTTGCATTTACATAGAATCTGTCTGACAACATCAAGTTGGTTAAAGTTCTTCATAGGCTTGCCAGTTTTAATAAACACATATAATATTCAAAATGTAATTACTAACAGTCTGGAAATGCTTACAAAGATATTTTTAAGGGGTTTGAGAGGCCAGTGAATGAATAAAAGCCCTTAACCACAAAAGAAGAAAACATTGAGCGGTGGTGAAGCTTCCCAGGAATACACAAGAACCAGTTGTCGAGCGGTTAATGAAAAGAAACATAAAAAATCCTTGCAAAAAGAATAAAAAATACTTTTTCAACATTTGCAAAATAACTTAATTTTTAATATTTTTGGAGAAATGTTTGTGAAACAAGATAAACTCCTGTTAAAAAGGCACAAAACTGGCCATAAATTTATCACCATCTCAAATGTAGATGGAGCATCAGTCTGAAATGTTTTAAAGTTACAAACAAAAGCAGAAGTACATGAAAAATAAACATGTTTTACTCCTCTACAAGTAGCAGCACTGAGACAGTGCTTGCTTTCTGCCATAACTGCTCAAACATAGCAGGAGCAAACCTTGTGCAAATCGACCATGTGTCAAATGCTGATTCTTTTTTTCCATTAGGCAGGATAAACGCCTCACTGTGAGTTTCCACTAGTTCAAAAATCCCTGCAATAAGTCACCTATGCATGGAGTCACTTGACCTGACCAAAGCCTTCCATATGTGACAGTCATTGAATGGTTTTGCACAGCGTTCTCCCTTCTAATCACCTGCTAAGACATAAACTAAATACTGCATTAACACATTCTTTTTATTTTGACATTTTAGAAGTTAAAAGAAAGATTAAATTGTATGTCCAATAAATGTATTTACACCTTTTTTACAAGCATTAACTATGAAATACTCTCTATGGTTTTCAGTATTTACAAAGAGCCAACGCTTTTGATTCCAGTTTATTTTTGCATCAACGAGTTTTGCCCATAGGACTATGGGCTTGATGACAGCCATTTTAATGTGCCAAAGTCTTTCTATTTTCAGAAGATTGTTGATCAAAACTTTTTGAGATGTTCAAACTTATCATAGAGGCCAAAGAGATTTCAAGGTGACTCTGATGACAGCTTTGGAGTCTGGGCTTTTTTACCCAGAATCTGGGTAATACGTCTGGCCTTATTACCCAGACACCTCAGGTCCCTTAACTTTTATTTAGTTATTGGAGTGAATTAAAATGTCAGCTATTTCAGGATTTTTTGGTAATAATCTGAAATCCGTGCATAATTTAAGTCTATATCATACAATCCTAGCCAATATAGATCAAAGTTTGTGTTTGGGATTAATAAATTCATTAATATTTGATCTTTTCAAAGTTTAATCTGTGAGGAAATTCCTGTTGTAGCTGTTTTTTTCCCTATGTTTTGTGTTTTAAACGGGGCTTAATGGGGCTACAGTTGTTAGAGAAGATGTTCCCGGCTGGCCTCTTTCTGCATGAAATGCTGTGCAATCTTGTTTTAGACACACTGCAAACAGATACCTGGATGATTTATATTCCGGTAATTAAAATGAAGTTAATATTTGAACTCTGCCCTGATCGCCGCTGTGTTCTAACCACCATCATTCCTGTTTTAAACATTCCCAATGTGATTCCTGTTTCATACAATACGGCAATTCTCAGATGAAGCTTGCTGTTGCTTCAGTTGATTTCAGATAACATTTCAGGGACTCACTTTATATGTAAAACCATATTTTCTGTCCATCAGTGTTTTTATTTATTTGTAGTTTTCCTTTGTTTAAACAAAAAAGACTCAAAGTGTTTCCTTTCATTCAGTTTGTTTTATCATTCTGTTCATAATCTCTTGTTAATTTACGACTAAGATCAATTCCAGCTCATCTATGACCCTAATAATTATTAGCTCTATAAACTCTTTTGTAATGTAAATTATTTTTTTTGTAAATTGGCCTTAAATAAAACACAGAATATGAAAAATCTTTTTTAAATTTCTTAGGTTTTTGCTCCATTAATACCAAACTTGTCACAAAATGAGTCAGTGAAAGACGGAAATACAAATGAAACGTTTTAGAGTTTAGCGTGGTCAGGAAAAGATCCAATAAACATTACATCCACCTTCCGAAGCATCTGGCTCTTAAAATTATGTTAAAACTGAGCCTCTCTACAATCTGTCAAGGCTTTTACCCTTCTGGCCATTCCCCCTTCGGACAGCAAATCCCTGCCGTGCTTTTGGGCAGACCCTCGCTCCATCACTGATTAACTCCATCCTGTCATGTGAGTTCTGATGTGGCAGCCATCAGATCATGTCCTGATCTCTCCATCACAACGTCCCCTGCCCTCCATTAGCCATCATCCCATAATGATTGACTTTAGTTGCGTCATTTGCCGTTGACCATTGGAATTGGTCAGCAGCATGGGAATAGGAGGTTTCAAATACTGTTTGCCTACACACCAAATTGCAAAATCCCTCCTTTCCACCTTCTCTCACATTACAACCACAAACCTTCATGTATTTCATTGGGATTTTAGGCAACAGATTTACACAAATTTGTACAAAACTGGAAAAAACAGAAGAAAAAAAAACTTAATATGTAATTTTTAGTGAGCCATCAGGAGTTTATAAAGAACATAAGGGGAAAACAGCCATCATCAGCACAGCTGACAGGTTAGGGAGAACATAGAGTTCAGTTCTACCTCAAAAACCCAATCCAAAGGATGAGGAAGAAGCATCTGCACACCTACCAAGACAGACGTCCACCTCAACTACGGATGTTTTTCTTTTAAAGTGTATGACTGCAGCTTAATCCAGAATAATCCTGCGGGAAAACATACAGCTAAAGCTAACGCTGGAATAACTCGGATCAGGCAAGTTATGTGAGAATTATAGATTCTGTTGTAAAATGAAGATATACGGATATATGCACAAAATATACTCAGTACTCTGTCACTCTATGGTATAGTTCTTTTATTTTGAACACAGTAACATTTGAACTACAGTCAAACTTTTTTCCTACGAAGTTAAAGGCGCAATGGAAAAGGGCAAGATAAATAGTTATTCGTGACATTTAGGTATTCTTTGACAAAGACAGCTTAAATATATAACTCTTTAAATACAACAACATTATATATATATATATATATATATATATATATATATATATATATATATATATATATATATATATATATATATATATATATATATATATA
>JAVLVB010000221.1:8135-28062 GCA_032876305.1 Orestias chungarensis | reverse complement strand
AAAATAAAGTGCTTTCCTGTGACCCTAAATACGAACAAGTGACTCTTAAACGATAAAACAAGGGAAGCAAAGTCTACATAGAAAATACCAGGAACATCAATGGATTCTTATGAATCTTACTAGGGGATGGCCTTGAAAGTCTGTGCATGTCTTCTACCCAGAACATATCGGCTTTGCTGGGCTTAGCTAACACGAGGCCGTGTGTGACGCAAAGCGTGACGAGCCAAAAACGTTCTCTGAAAACAAAACAGTGATAAGGCAAGCGGTTCAAACTCATCCTAACACAAAGGGGGCCTAAAAAAGATAAATAAATTAAACAAATTATCTTGAGAAGGTAGAGAAATGTTTTGCTTGGTATTTGAAAAGCCGTTTAATAAACTGTTGAGAGACATCAATCAGCTTCATAACAGAAGCACGATTTACCTTTAAACAGGTTAGAGTTAAGACTAAAGAACTGCTGGCTGTCAAGATTAGATTCCTGCATGAAAAGGATTATAACCATGATGGAAAAAATCGATATAAACTAAATATGAAAGAAATAAAATACAACATTAATGGACATGGTATGGTATCATGTGGGTCACATACTGTAAGGCAACTCAGTCAGTCAAGTATTCCCAGGTATTTGGTGAGATTTAACTTTCAAGATTACAGAAAACATAAACTAAATACAACACAACATAATAAAATATTAATATGCAGTGAGCCGCTTTACTACTTTCTAATCAAACTGTACTCAAACGCCCAACTGAGCAGCAAACCTAAGGACAGCCTTGGTGATCTTGGAGCTCATAAACCTCAAAGCGGATGACGAGGTAAACGGGTTCATTTGGTTGGTGAGGTTTTCAGAAACACATTGATTTTGACAGGCCTCCAGCTCGTGGTGCAGCTTCTAATCCTCATTAGGCTTAAGTGTATGATCAGTTGGCAGCAAGGTATCCAAAACGGTAAAGGTCAGCTGGCAACCATTGAAGACACCGTTCATTTCTGACTTTAACCAGATCAAAATGAACCAATCATAGCTTTCGGCTTCTTTTTAGAATTCAAGCAAAAGGAATCTATATTGTTTTAATGTCCGTGTTTTCTCAGGACGGAGAATGTTAAGCCTTGGAGTTGATTTGGCCCATGGTGATCTTAAAGTGTTGAAGTCAATCAAATACAAGCAGTAAAAGGAGGAGACTTCTAACATAAGTCAAGCTGTCTGTGGCCTACATCAATCCTAACTGCAAAAACTACAACTAATACAATAAAGACAAATAACTAGACATGCTGACAGACTCGCTATAGCGGCTGCCCAGCTCATCCAAAACTATGAGGGCTCCTAGGGTTAATGGGGGAGGAGTCTTCCCTTCCGTTCTGACCAATGAGCTGATACAGACGGTGGCTGAGGTTCTGTACTTGGCAGGTTCCTAGGACACAACCCACTCTCTTCAAGTGAGCGTGTCCGTGACCACGAGATCTCTTAGCCCTTCTCTTGATCAGAAACTCCTCGGCAGGCTGTGCCAATGTCAGGCTAGGAGATTCGGTCCTCACACCTGACGCCGGTGGGTTCCTCACGAGACTTAACAGCCATTTGTGGAGTTTAACTGTTGCTGAAGATGTCTTGACAAGGTTGGACTGGCCTTCTGATGGAGCGGGGATCTCTTTTTCCTGGGCGACTGGTTCTCTGGGCTGGTTTAGTCTAAAAAAGAAAACAAAAGAAGCTGGTAAAATAAAAGTTTTCTTTTAGATACTTTAATGTAAGAGGTTTAAAAGAATAAGGAATAAAAGCACAACACATACAATGTCAAGATAAGCCGGTAAATACATGCATCGTTTGGTCCAAAACAGAACACTGCAATGCTAAACTTAAATGTAGACATTCACGTAATACCTGCCCTCAACTTCAACATAGCAAACTAAACACACCCACTGTGCCAAGCTAGCGGAAGTCTCCTGAGGCAATACGATGCATAATGACAAACTATGAGGAACGCCAAACCTCAAAGACTGTGAGAAAGACAACGCCTCGTTATGGGTGCTTACGTCGCACAGTTTCTGAATAAGTCCTGTCAAACCAACATAAGAATCCCTTTCACTCCACAAACCACATACTTTCATGACATGTCCTGATCAACTGGAAGGTTTCTCACACAGACTGGGAGAGCCGAACATCTTGCAAGGTAGTCACACCCACAGTGAACTGTATGGAGTAACAGGAGACCGTGGAAGGAATGATATGTACAGAGTTAGAATACTATGCAAAGATTCCCATAAAAGCTCATCATCACACACACAGACCTTACCAAAACAACTTCAGATCAACCATGTGTGGGTTTTATATATCGCTTTGTGTAATATAAAAGGGTTTCTACTGAAAGAAAAGCTAATTTGAGTAATGCATTCATCTCCATGTTTTGTCTTTATGACAGTTTTTCCTTTTTTCTTCGGGGTAAACTGCTTAAATATAAAGCTAATGAGAGGAGATTTAGCCGTTCTCATAACAAAAGCGTGCGCAGAAATGTGCTCATTCAAGTAAAAACAGGCCTGTTTTTGGCTTTGTCATTGATCCGTACATAAAACCACTTAACTGGATAGTGGACATCGGTATCATTACTCGGCTGGGAAGGACATGGTCAGCGAAGGTGGGCCAGCATGTACCGGCCTTTCAGCAAACAGTAGCAACAGATCTCCCATCTGTTCCTTGATTGAACAGGAGTTACATTTCTTATTAATCGACCTGTTAGCTCTTCGGGTAAGACAAAAGCCTCTGAGCCATCAATGCTGACGGAAAAAGTGTAGGAAAATGGAAACACCTAGCAGGCGGACAGAGGAGTTTCTAAATCGGTCTGAACGCAACATCTCAGCAAATGCATCAGATGTTTGCTTTTCCAACTAAAAGGAAAATTGAAGGCGTTCTTGTTTGGCAGACGCCGCAGTCGCTCTAAATATACTCCATAAAAAATGCTGACTCACCACGCGCTCTCAAGAGTTTTACCAAGCGACTGAAAGCTGTGGCGGCGCCGAGATGTTGCCATTCCTCTCTGAAGTGCGAGGGCAGAGGTTATTTAGTCATGGAGGTACAGTAGCTTGACGAGGACCCTGTTGCTGAACAGGATGACATTGCTGGAGGCATGATTGGAGGCCGCAGACAGCGACAAGAACGGTTTGAGGTCCGGCTTGGTCCATGGAGACAGCTCACCCGTCTAAACACTGGGAGTCGTATTTAACTTAATTGGTACATGTCTTGTTTCTCCCCCCCTACTGCAACTCCCACTGCACCTTGGCACTGAAATTCATTGTGATTCGATTTAATATTTTATGGAATTTAAACACTGTTATACAAGACAGAACTGTGATCTGTGAATGCAGATGATTATAGCCCTCTGTTCTTGATAAGAGTCAAAAGTTTGAGTGTGAAACTTTGTGATCAGTTAACAGAAGTATCAACAACGTCATCAGACAACAGTAGGGGCGCTGCTCCTCTATAAACAGTGAGTTTCCATGTTGAAAGCAGTTCCTTCTGGATGCCAGGCCGGGATTTTTGGTCTAAGACGATAATCCAGAGTGGAATTCTCTGATTCTTTATTCGAGCCCATAACTCTCCTTGACTGTAACTGTTCATTCCCCAGGACTCATTCACAGAAATGTTTGTATTATAACAATAAAAATAATGATGAAATATAACCCTGTGTGAGAGGAATCCAGTGTCCTCCTGGGGAGATCTCTATCTCACTCTGCTTTTCACCATCAATGATTCATTGACATCATGTGACCTTGCTGACACAAACCTGGACAACAACATAAACACCCAGACTAATGCGTCATGTTATTGTGCCCCGATGCAGACCCAGCAGGGCCCCATAGAGGGTCCGACTGCAAGTCTGCTTAGCATGTCCGTCATCTTTTATCAATGAGATGTTTGATCTGTAATCTGCGTTGCAAAGTGCTCGACAACCAAAGCAGCACCTAACTAAAAAGATACATAACTAAAAGTCCTGAAATGCGTGTGAAAGGTGGTTGGAGTTGATCTGCTGGGTCGACCAAGCCATTCATTAAAAGCTTTTATTTTACATTGGAGATAATCGCCAGAACATCCACATTTGTAAGAGTTTTTTTCTGGATGAAGAAAGATTGGCTGGTTAACCTTTAAAAAAATATACAAATGTAAAAGAAACTTTAGAAGATGAGGGCCATTTGTTGCATGTGGTGCCATAGCTCCTAGTTTGGGAAGCGTCAGTTCTTTAGCATTACCTTATCAGGTTACAGAAATGCAACATGGACAGAAGCAGAGGATGGAAGGAATGACAGAAATCCACCCAGCGTCCAGCAGACGAAAGAAATGTCTGTTATTATTTTTCTGTCAGCCAATGATGGTAACAGGACATCAGGAGCTCAGTGGAGCGGGGAGTAAGAATTTAGTGTCTTAATAAGAAAGCAGTGAAACATTTACGAGGGATTAAGACCCTCTTGTTAAGCGGAGATGGGATTACAGCGCTGGGCAGGTGAGGGCTTTAGCAGCAGGTGTTCAGCGCTCGCTGACACATCAGCAGGCCGTGAGACGGCGCTGTGTGCTAATGTTCTGCCTTCTACAGCCTTCGGATTTTCAGCACAGATGTCAGCTTCATTGTTCTTCCAGTTCCTCTTGCTTAACTGCGTCCAAGCGCACGATGTAAGCATGACGATGCAGCACACTTTTCTTTATCATTTAAAAATTATGACATAATGAAAAACCATAAAAGAAAAAGGATAATAACCTAATAAATTATCCACCAATTTTAAATTCAACATTTTTCAGTCAGAGGTTTTCCTCAAATCAAGTATTGTCCCTGGTATTAAAAGTCACGGTTTTAAATTAAGTTTTCTCAGGTAGATGGAGTATATGAAATTTTAATTTTACAGTCCAGGTATGGATAATAAATACCTCTCCTCCATATAATTGTCCTCAAAATATATTAAATAATAAATTAATGTAAAATCGATTATTTTACTCACATAATATTGAAAACTACTGATTTACTTTTCTTTTTTAATCAAAAACAGATGAAAACAGACTTGACCAGTAGAGGGCGCCGTTTACACTCGTTCATTCAACCTCATTAACAGACGCTGCTTATAACATTTCAACTGTTTGTCCTGCAGGCTGAACTCGCTCGCACTTTTAAATCGCTCCACTGGTTCCCATTAAGCCACTGGTTGTTGCTTTATGTCTTAGGGCAACCCTTTACGACTAAAACCCCGTTTTTTTTCTTTAGGGCGGAAACTAACAGATGCTATTCACATTTATGGACTATTGTGACTCTTATTCCTTTCATTGAAGCAAACTGGTTTCACGACATTGTGTAAAGAAGACGGGAAACCGTTACTGGGTTTATATGTGGGAAAGGTTAGAAAAGAGGGCAAAAAATACAGTGAACTTTGACCTTAAATGCGGAATATGGGTCATATGTACAGCTCTAATAAGCTCTTAATAGCCCATAATAGATAACAGCAATAAAATGTGTCACTCACCTTTATAAAAAAAAAAGATTTTAGGTCAAACCCAAGAACAACAATCAATCAACCAAATTATTTCCATTTTGCCTCAAACAAAGTGAAAGAAAGCAGAAGCGCCTCGGATTTCCAGACGACCTTCGACCTTGAAGGACTCACTTATCTCGGGGCTGAACCACGTGACCCGTCACACACGCAGGCAGAGGGTCGGACTCTCTAACGAGAAAACAATAAATAAAACTCTACTTTCGATTACGACAATAAAACAAAGATTTAAGAAAAAAACTCGAAACATCATCAATTCTTCCTACCAGTTCATTCAGACTGAGTCTCTGAGGTTTCCGACTCGCGGTAACAGCACCTGAACTAACTTGACGCAAAGCGGACAGGTGGCTTAATTTCCCTTCAACCAATCAGGTGTCGCTATTTTATTGCCTAAAACAGTTGCATTAAGTTTCTTATCACACCACACACAGCTGCGGTGGAGTGGCTCTGGCCGCAGGTCAGTGCTCGGCTCACCTGATTCCGTCGGGACGCTCCCGGGCGGGTGACGCCGACAGCTGCTGGAGGTAGAGCAGGCTGACGCAACACACGAGGAGCGGGAGGGAGGACTGCATCTCCGGGCAAACTGGAGCTGCGTTGGGCCTCTGTGTGGGGGAGATGGAGGGAGGCTGCCTCACACACTTCCACAACAAGGGAAGAGCTCAAAAGGACAAAGAAATAATAGGATATTCAAGCTTGAGATTGGAATGAAACCTTTAAAGGAAAAAAAGGGTTAGGGTCAAGATTTGTTTTAATTAGTTTTCTTTTTTAACAATGTAAAATTACAAAAAAATGTATATCTAAACATAATTTCCACTCTTGTACAAACAAAATATTCCAATAACTTTCCACAGAACAATAAAATAGATAATTAATGATTAAAAATATTTCCCTTAAATATGTCTATATACTGTACGTATGCAAAATAAAGTTTCTTACCTTTAAGGTGGAGTTCCGAGTTTGGATTTAGTTTGAAAAAAAATCTTATTCCCACAAATCCTATCCTGTTGGTCAAGATCAAGTTTCAGTGTGAAGCTGCTTCTCACTAACATAGTGGATTTAAATAGGGAGTGGGCGGAGTTTCAAGTTACCAGTGCTTAACATCCTTGGGATACAGTCACCTCTGCATTGCTGCATTTGGAATGCTATGAAAACTGTATAAACTGTATTACTATGCATATAACTTCTAGGCGATGAGGTTAAAGCATAGCAGGGCTGTGAAATAAAGATGAACATTTTAGGATTACAAAAAATAGTATAGTTATATATAAACTAAAGTAACGGTTGCAACTTTACAATGAAAAAAGCTGCTGTTCCATTATGCAGAGGTTTTTTCTAAACTATTGCCTTTTTGTATTATATGAGAGAACATGCTTTATTATTTTTAGAAGATGGTCTCATTCATTTTCTATTGAAAAAACATGATTTTTGATAAAGTAAATCAAAAGTTGCAAACAGTAAAGCAAAATTTCCAAATAAATTAAAATGTGTTTTAACATGTTTGATTGAGGATTTGCGATTTGCTCTGATCTTCCATGATCACTGGATAAAATCTGACCAGCCATATTACCATTTGCACACTTTTATATTCATCCCTCTTCATATTTTGCTATCATAATCCCCCATGCACATACCTAAGAAATGTAACCACATTTTCAAGAAATTCAGCCAAACCCTGCCCCTATCTCTTATCAGCAACTATAGCCAAGTGTTTTACCCAGATATGATGGAATACTTCCACTTCCTCCCCTGATGTTTCTCTTTTCAGTCATTTATATCATCAGGAGGCATCGTTGCTAAATTCCCCCTCATTAGACATGTCATTTGCTCACTGTGGTTTATTGCTGTTATTATTTTTTTATTTTTTTGCTTTTGTTGTTCCTGGTAGGAACTGTTTTATGATTCAGCAAATGCTTTCTCATTGAATCACCCACCAAGACAGGTAGGCGCCAGTATGGTACAGGTCTAAACACATTGTGTTACTAGTTTAGATTATGACACTGAACTTTTTTTCTTTTTTGGCTTCATCTAAATTCTCTTTCATTTCTCTGTGTACTAAAAAAAACAAAACGGTGCTTTCTCAGTTGAAGTTTCCAAGGAACCGGGATCAGAATGCTGTTAATTGTGCAAAGCATTTCTGGGTAGCTGAAAGAACCAAAAGGATGATGGGAGATCAACAGGCAAGTTAGTGGACCGTTGTAGTTTTTCCAGTTCTTCCATTTTCTGATGCAATGGGTAAAATAACTGACTGAGGGGTAAATTTGTTAGTCACCAAAGCCAAACACCTTTGAACCCGTGACTGAGCTATCGCTCATTGTCCTCATGCTCGTGGTTTTTACTATTAGGAGGAGTTTGTGCAAATGACTCAATGCAACCACCTGGGTTAACAATATGGAAATTGGTTCAAAAACTGTGTGGATGAATTTAATTTGACTGAATTAGATTATAACTGTAATTGAAGCGTAATGCATGTAACTAAATTTGAATCACTATATGATTGGAATGATGTAATATTACATGTCTTTAACTTTTTTCGGACTTTAGCACTTGAGTTTTGTTATTTGGTTCTCTATGCAGAAACCACATTTTTAAATTAAATTGAAACTTAAATGAAATAAAGATGTTGAAATTCAGGGTTGGTTAGTCCATTTGTTGTTTTAAAAGCTAATACAGTCTCTAAAAAGACCTCTAAATGGAGAAATCAAGTACAAGTTTGTGGAAAACAAATAAAATGTCAGAAATATTAAGTATGTGTGTTACTTAGAATGTTTTGTGTGCTTCTTGTAATCAATCAATCAATGAAATCAAAAATACTAAGTAATAAGTGTGTAAAATAGTTTACCTCCATACCTAAAGAGATTAAATCTAACTTCTGTCTATGGGGTCTAAATGCCCCCAAGTGGTGAAATATTTAATGTCATGTTTAATCACAAAACATCCTATTGGAATGGTTTTCACTAGATGAGTGAAGACAGAGAGCCTGCATAGCTCAACATGAGATTATGTAAAATACAAAATGAATTTGTACGTTATAACATTATATACTTTTATATAAATAATATTTAGAGGACGACAATCTTACTTTAAACAATTTGTGTTTTTTTGCCACTAGGAGGCCAGATCAAGAATCAAGAATCAGTTTATTTATACAGCGCCAATTTACAACAGGTGTTGTCTCAAGGCACTTCACAGAAAATCAATTAAAATCAACATCATAACAAATCAATTTGAAAAAGTTTCCAATACAGTTTCCAGATGTGCTTATAATTTTCAATCATGTGTAGATATGCATTGTTTTGAGTCCCTTTTTTCATTTTTTAAGCATTTTAGTATTTGCAGAAGAACATCTGAGTATACCAGAAAGTTTGAACACTTTATCAACAACAACAACCTTCCCCCATGATCTCCCGACACAGATATATGAAAGTTACCCAGTGATGGGTCTGAGCTGGTTCAGAAAACAGGCCGATTTTTTTTTTGTGCTGATTCGTTTATGTAAGAGTTTTCGGTCACAGATTCAGTGCCGTTTGAGTTCTGAACACATTGCTTCCTCTTTATAGTTGATCTCTCAGTCGTGGTCATCTTTACTTTTGTTTTTGGCGGCAATTAGTGAACATCAGTCAGAACTCCCTGATGCAGATAATTGTGGCACAAAATCATTTATCTATGCTTGCCAGAAAAAGAAAAAAACTCGAGAGGGTGTGTCAGTTGATCAAAGACCAATAAAATCAGTGTTTTATTTTGATCTTTTCATTTTCTCTGTTGATGCCTTTGAGAAAAGTAATGAGCCTTTGAACGACTGACACTGGTACAAACCCTACTTCATACGCTGGCTGAAAAATGGAAATTAGCATGCATCATTTAGTAGGAAAGAACAACAAAAGCAAAATTCAACATTTATAGCCTTTTTTTTGTCACAAAGCCGGCTTTACTGCTACAGAAGCCTCAATGTGGTGCTCCAATAATTGCTGCCCCCTAGTGAATCCCACGTTGTACTAGCAGGAAGCACTTCGTACTGAAGCTGCTGAGAATAAACCAGTTCTAGGTTTTTGGATGCGGATAAAAACATTTTTTAAGTATTATTTCTTTGTGTATTCAAATAAATACAATCCGTTTCTCATGGCAGTGTCTGGAATTCCCTACATTAAAACCATGTGAAGAAACACTTTCCCACTGTCATCTTGGTGATCGTAGTCTTGGCAGCCTCAGTTCTATTTACATTCTCCAAGATATTATCCAGTTAGGTTTGTTTGGGATGGCTTAACACAAGAATGAGTGAGAGCAGAAAAACTATCAGGACAGTATTTTGTACAAAGGAGGGATCAAATTTCACTGTGAGAAAGATGAGAAGAGGAGAAAGGGTTGACACCAAAGATGGAGACTAATTGTAACAACTGCAAATATAAACCAGTTCTACGCATTTCTGTTTTTTTCTTGTGTTAATTTTCACATGAATCCAATATAATATAGAATATATATAGAATAGAGTCCCTATTATTGTCATTGAACACATTGTACAGATTGTACAACAAGATTGCAGTACATTTTCTTTAGTGAGCAAGCAAGAAAGGCTTTTATAACAAGAAGAAACCGCCAGTATGATTAAAAAAAATAGTTTTGACCAACCAAGAATAAGACACTTCAACCTCTGGTGTAGATTTGGAGAGATCTGTTGTTCAGTTTTAGATGCATCCATGATCCATAAACCCCTGAGACCTTTACTTGATTTTTATAAAGAATCTGTGGTTCTAGTCATCCCCAGAACAGAACCAGTCTTTGTTTTATCAGGTTCTTGAGCCTTTTTAGGTCCGTGGATCTTACGGTGCTGCCTCAACAGATGATGGGAGATAAGAGTCTATTCATTCACAATAAATAAAACCAGCTTCTCCTTACACCTTGTCAGCAGAGGGAAACAGAAACTGTTCTAGAATTTCCTCCGAGATGGCAGCATTAACTGAGTGCACCAGGACCAGCAGATGAAATAGCACCCCAGGCCATCACTGAGTGTAGAAACTTCAAACTTGACTTCAATATCCTGGATTCTGGTCCTTTTCCCTCTTCCTCCAGTCTCTGGGACACTGAATTCCAAATGAAAACAGACCTTATCTTTCTCTGAAATCCAAAAATCTAAACCATTAAGTCTAGTCCACTTTCTCCTCATCTCAAGTTAGATACCTCTGGCATACTTGTGACTCTTGATGCTCGAACTCCAGCCTCCAACCTGTTGCTGGTGCATCCGTTTCTACCACACTTCTTCCTCCTACTCAATTTTTTGTTAATACACTTGGTCGCATAACTCCATGAACGACCGGCTTAATCAGCAAAGACCTTTTGCGTCTTGTTCTCATTGTGTTTGTGTTGCCTTCTGCACATCTGTCCAGTCAGCAACCTTCCCTGTGACCAAGCATGCAGTTTATCCTGGTTTGTAGATACATCGAATCATGACTCAACCTCCTTTGAAGACCTCCGGGGTAACTTTAAAAGAGTGATAGAATATACCACACTTCACCTTAACACTAATTCTTAACAGTTTACTAATTCAGTAATAGGTCTGTCAGGGATAAAAACAGACATCATTCCTGCCTGTGAAACAAAACATTAGCTAGTTCTGTTACAGAAGTAGAAATTCCCAGACCAAAAGGGAGCAAATCCTGTGTTTCCCTGGCGTCACCTTTCAGAAAATCAGGAATGGAAAACATTCAGTGGGAAGAGCAGGAAGTATTCTAGTCAATGCATAGACTCTGAAAGTCTACTAGGTGGGGTTTAATTTCTGCCCGAAATATGTCTGTATAAGGTGTGTATGTAGCAAGCATATGTAATGCAACTATCAACATTTATTGGCTCTACCTTAATAATTATACAAGTAAATGCCTAATAATTACAGAATCGTTTACTAGGTGCATTACTTGCATAAAATTTACAACATCATTACATTTATTTTAGTGTTTTAAATATGTTTTTTGCTTTTAAATCATGCAGCTGGTTGATAATTACATTAAATAAGAGTACACTGAAACAAAGACCATCATAGGTTATTAGGCATGTCTACAACACCGGTTTTCAGTCTAAAACTGAAAGTGCATCAGTCTTGTCTGAGATCAGTTTCAGGTCCTCAGGTGAAGAATTGCACATAATAACGGCTCACACAGAAAAGGCCTTTGGACCAAAAGAGGTTTGAAGTGAAGGTACCTTACATTTCTCAGTCGATGCATTAAAAGTTACAAAATCTACATAAGAAAACACAAGACCCATACATAACAATACAGAAATTTGCCAAAATTGTAAAAGTTTATCATGGTCAGTTATTTGACATCTGACAGGCTTTCAGTCCAAAACTGTAATTACTATATATCATCTTTAGATTCTTGATGGTTACTAATGTTACTAATGACCAGTTGCTTACACAGTAACCTAAACAGAAGAGAACCAAAAAATGTAGTGCATGAAAATCTACAATTAGTCTAAATGTGTGTAGGATGACTTTTGCAAGTTTTTGAAGTTTTAAATGAGAATAAAAATAAAAAAACAGGATATTTATTAAAAAAACCTTTTGAATGTGTGGATCAGGACTGACTTTAACCCCTCCCACCTCGCTGGTGATTTATCAGAAGGGTACCATAACCCTTTATTTTTATGTATAGATCAATCTTTTACTTCAAATTCACAATTCAAAGTAGAATATTTGAACAAAATGCATCCATGCAAATTCCCACAAATCCTCCTTTATTGCTATCAGGCAGAGTACCATAGGTCTAGGCCTGTTTTAGAACTTGGTCTCATTGCTGCCTTCAGCCTCTTTCACAAAACACTTGCAGGTAGGACCTGGACAAACATTTACCGTCTCTGCGTGTTTTTTTCAAAAACATTAATCCAATCTTGCATTTTTGAGCCATGAGGCGAAGTCGTCCTAGGCCTGTTTGGTGGTATTAAGGTATGTTCTATTATTTACAGATCATTTGTGCAAGCATTTGGGCCATTTATGTAACACACAATGGGCCCACACGCGTAAGTTTGTTATGCACATCATTTCTTGCCCGTACTCAGTAGATACAAAAGCATTGAAAACAGATCAGATCAGGAATTTATATGGAATTGTTATAAAAAGTAAATAGATGCTACATCTTCCCTTGGTTTCTGTGATTCTGTGTGCATGTTTTAGAAAGCTTGCATGAGGGATGTTGCCAGCTTCATAAATGATTTACGAACAGCTCAGGGTTTTCAGAATCAAGATTAAATAATGGCTTGTGTTTTAGTTGACTTTACAGCAATCCCTCATACTGAGCATGCATGTAGCGACAGTGGAGCTTTGACAGAAAGAAACCTTCAGCAGAACCAGGCTCAGTACAAGCAGCCATCTGACACGACCGACTGGAGGTTTGAAGAGACAGAAAACTAAAATAGATGCAGAGGAAACTGGAAAAAAAGAAGTGTATAGCAGCAGTTGTAGAGTGTTGCTGGCAGCATCTCAGCCCATGTTCTCATCAAGAAGCTGTCTCAGCTAACAGAACGCCAGACCAGGTGTGGTTACTATGGAAAGAAGAACACAAAGAGAAAACAAAAGGTTACCCAGGTTGAAAAAACTGTAACTAAAGCAGATTGGACAAAGGAAGAAAGTAGCAGAGAGAGAAGTGGTCAGATTGTCCTCCACCAGTCTAACCCTATATCAGCAGAACTATAGGAAACTTAAATAACCCTGTAGAGTGAGACATGAAGAAGGTAGAGCAAAGGAGAACCGTCTGTCTAGACTGAATTCTTCCACCAACCGGATTAGGCTATCTTCTCAACCTCTTCCTAACTTGAAACTATATCAAAAAGGAAGGTTTAAGCTTAGATTTGAAACTAGACAGGGTGTCTGGTTCACGGACTAAAGCTGGAAGCTGGTTCCACAGTAGAGGAGCCTGAACTAAAAGACAGGGAGCCAATGAAGGAAGGCTAAAGTAGGGGAGATATGATCTCTCTTTTTAAGTTTCTTTAGAACTCTTGCTGCAGCTTTTTGGACCAACTGAAGACTTTTAACTTCCTGCTAATAAAGAGTTACAATAGTCCAGCCTTGCAGTAACAAATGCATGGACTAGTTTTTCAGCATCTGTCCTAGAGAGAATATTTCTAATTTTTGCTATATTCTTAAGGTGAAAGAAGGACCTGTTTTAAATGGGACTTGAAAGACATATCCTGATCAAAAGTAACACCAATGTTTTTTACATTGTTACCAGATGCAAATTTGATGCTATCCAGTTTAAGGGGTGGATGTAGCAGTTTCTTTTTTAGAGATTCTGGTCCAAAGGTAACAACTCCTGTGTTTTCAGAACTGAAGAGCAGAACGTTTAAAGTCATCCACATTTGTATGTTTTCTAGACTTGCCTGTAATCTACCAAATTGTACAATTTGGAGAAGATTTGTCATTTAGATGAACAAACTGGGATCTATCAGACAAGTATGATTTAAACCAGTTTAGTGCTGTTCCCTTGGTCCTCACAGTGTGTTCGAGCCTTTCTATTAGAATATATTGTGATCAATATATTCAGACCTGGTTTTCCCCAATAGGTTTTCCAATTATCAATCTAACCCACACCCACACCACTAAACATGTAGTCACTGGTCCGATCAGGCAGGGGACCAGAGAAGACTACAGTCCGACAATGTTTTTTCAAACTCATACACCAAAGAAACACTAACTTTAGTGATCTGTCATTGGCGTAATCGGGTGTCATTACCGCCCGCGTGGATAACAATCTTACCGTATTTACGATTATCCTTAGCCAGGAGTTTGAGGTATGATTTTATGCCGCCTGTTCTGGCCCCTGGCAAATATTTGACTGTGGTCGCTGGTTTCTCTACAGCCACGTTTCTGACTATGGAGCTGCGAATTACCAGAGTCTGTTTCTCAGTGGGTGTATCACTCAGTGGGGAAAATCGATCTGAAACTCTAACAGACTGGTGGTGAGCCCTAGGCTGGGTTCTGGGACTATGCCTTCTGAGTACAGTCGCCCAGCCAGACTGATTTCCCGGCTGCGTGGGATTTGGTGAAGGACTACTAGGGCAGCCATTTCTTGTTGGCTCCACGCAAGCTAATGGGAAACGGATATATGCGGGTTTTTTAACAGCGCGGAGCCGAGCTTCCATCCAGGCTGTCATCTTGTGAAGTTTGCGGACGACACAGCAGTGGTTGGATGCATCACAAACAGGGATGAGTCCAGCTACAGGCAGGAGGTGGAACAGCTGGAGGGTTGGTGCAGAGAAAACAACCTCTGCATTAATGTAAAGAAAACCAAGGAGATGATTGTGGACTTCAGAAGGGGCAAGCATGCCCACCTCCCCCTGCACATGGGAGGATCTGGAGTGGAAGTGGTCAACAGCTACAGGTACTTGGGTGTACACCTGAGCAACAACCTCACCTGGAGCAACAACACTTCCATTCTGGTGAGGAAGGCGCACCAGCGGCTCTACTTCCTCAGGAGCTTGAGAAGAGCTGGACTCGGGAGCTCAGTTCTCACCTCCTTCTACAGATGTGTGGTGGAGAGCGTCTTGTGCTCCAGCATCAACGTGTGGCATGGAAGCTGCTCTGCTGCAGACAGGAAAGCTCTTCAGAGAGTGGTGAAGGCTGCACAGAGAACTGTTGGAGTCAGCCTCCCCAGCACCACAGACATTTACACCTCCAGATGCAGGAAGAGGGCCTCCGGCATCATACAGGACACCACACACCCAGCACACTCACTTTTTGTCCCGCTCCCCTCAGGCAGGAGGCTGCGGAGCATCAAGTGTAAAACCACCAGACTGAGAAACAGCTTCATTCCTGAAGCTGTGAGACTCTAAAACACACGCAAGGACAATTACAAATGAAAAACACTTTTGCATTTACCTGGCACTGTTCACTTTAATATCACACTTTAAAATGTCACTTTAAAACGTCAATTAATATGTCACTTGCACTCCGAATTGTCATTGCTGCTATGTCCAAAGTCCCGTATTGTTGATTCTGTGTCCATATTTTAGATTCTGTGTAGTTAAATCCTATTTCTCGTATAGTTCTTTATATTTTATTATACTGTTTGCACTCCGAATTTTCATTGCTGCTATGTCCGAAGTCCCATATTGTAGATTCTGTGTTCAATCCTATTCTCGCAGAGGTCTTATAATTTATTAAAGTATTTAAAATTGCTATCAGGGTGCAAACTGGACCGGGGGATTAGAATTTCGTCCCACCTCATGTACCACATGTGATGTGATGACAAATAAAATTCCTTGATTCCTTGATTCCAATTCAGACACCCTCGCCTCCAAAAATGCTACATTTAATGTACATACCATTATCTCTAAAGGAGGCAGAGGAATAACTAAACATCTGACACACAGAGCAGGAAAGAGGAGTGGCAGAGGAAGAAGCCATGGCACCGCTAAAAGCTAAGCTAACTAAGCTAGCGAGTGCTCAATACACAAAACAAGAGGATCTGAACTCCTTACAATCACCAAGTTGAACACAAACTCTGCCGCAAGTAATCTGAGCCAGATCTGATTCTATCCAGACAGAAACATATTGGACCATAAAAATATTGGGGTCTATTTTTCTTTTAGAATCTTTAAAGTGAATATTTTTAACAATTTCTCAACACATACATTTTTGATGAGATGTAGATTTTTCTGTAGAGTCTGTTTTTGTAGAGGAGCGGAAAAAACCCCAACAGCTGCTAAAAATTTAATTTTGGAATGCCAACTTTTTTGACTTTGTTCTTCAATGTTCCAACATCCAAAATAAATGGAACCATCAATGTGACATCTGCACAGCAAAGTTACAATAGAAAGATTATAAAATAAAAAAGAATTAAGGTGTTGGAAAGGCTGAGTCATAGCGCAGACCTCAGGGGGGATTCTGGATTTTTGTACGGAAACATATATCCAATATTGTTGCAATGTAGAATTGTAGAAAGGAAGAATACAGAATTGCTTTTAAAAATCTAACTACAATTTGATGTTATCAACAAAACAGCCACAGTATATTGCTCCTAAATGTTTCTCTTTCTGTTGATAAAACACATAGTAATTTAGGCAATGCTGGAGTTTAATCAAATACCAGCTTGCCACATTACATTTGTGCAGGTTGATTTTAAGAAGCTACAATTACTACCAAGACACACAATTGATTTTACATGACACATTATGTAACATATAGGTAACTGCATCTGTGTTAAAAAAAGATGCATAAGGATAAATTCACGCTTTTCTGAGACATCAATGCGTTTTCAGGCGATACGCTTCACCTGAGCAGAGAGGAAAACGGCTGCTGTAACTATCCTGGTAAGAGCGATGATGTGTATTAGACCTTTGAACCACTTCCTGTCTGTTGGTTAGACTACAGGAAGTCACATGGTTGTTGCATCCTGCTGAGAGTGGGTTCATACTTTGATTGGGCTGCATGCTATATAACTATGAAGCCTTTGAGAATCAATGATGGGTAGAGTGCTTTTAGAAGCTTCCTTTTCTTTGATTCCTGGAAATAAAGAGTCAAAAAAGATGTTATATGAATAATAAATGTTTCAAAATGAGTGTAGCTGCTTAGTTGTAAGAAGATGACTAAAATATCTGGAATATTTAATAGAATTTCTTGTGATCCAGTTTAAGTTGTTTACTATCTGCATTGACAAATATTTTTTCACACAAAGTTTGAAGGAGTGCAAATCATTTCCTTTAATATTTTTTCCTTTTAGAAGATGACTTATTTAGGGTATATTACAGATATTATGAAATAGGATTTGTCAAGAAATTGACCTTAACCCTTATACGTAGGGTCTACAAAGGGTTTGACCCAAATATGCTAAAATATTGTTCAAAGCATAACATTTCAGCACAAATTAATATCTAAAAAGGTTTGTCATTGGTAAAATACACAAAAAGCGCAACACAAAAAACTTCCTATTGGTTTGAAATCAAAGTTCATACAATATTTTCTATCTTCTTGGAGGTTTCTATCAAGGTTTCAAATTTTAAATGTGTGGATTGCTACATTTTGGATAGGTAACCTACACGGGGTGCTGTAGACTTGTTTGACCACGCCCCGTTTTCAATTCCAATGAAAGTTTGCTCAAAATTCACATGACAATTGTACAAACAGTAACTCAGATATGAGTTTAGGTAAGTGTTTGAATGTTAAAACTGAGGCCATCTGTCTAAGAGCTGATGTCCTTAACAACCTGGGTGATCAAGAGGACAGCTATCCCTAATACAGCAGCAAATTTAGAACAGAATGGCAGAAAATTAAGAGACTGAAGGTGACGTAATGGCCTAGTATCAACGCATTGTCATAGAACAGAATAGTTAGAATAGAAAATGCATTTTTGAACACAACTGTAAACAATTGTCTTACAAAAGCCGACATGTGGTATTCTCTTTGTGTTAGTACTACAAACACATGATAAATGCGGGTTTGTTTTTTACTATCAATAGTTTGCAACATTCGGTGCAGGCTGAGGGTAGGAAGCTCTAACAACTGCAGCTTGAATCATTGTCATGTAAAAACAAAGCTCAGTGGATGTTATCTGCTGTTAGTGCAGCTTCACTTTCATTCATTACTTAGCGGT
This sequence comes from Orestias chungarensis, assembly GCA_032876305.1. Lineage (NCBI taxonomy): Eukaryota > Metazoa > Chordata > Actinopteri > Cyprinodontiformes > Cyprinodontidae > Orestias > Orestias chungarensis. The sequence continues at coordinate 9,976 of JAVLVB010000221.1, read as the reverse complement.
CAGAGCCTTTTTTTACAGAAAAAAGTGACCTAAAAAGCCTGTTTGAATTAACCTCTCGAGGGAAAATTGGGCTTTACAAAAATCTTCACATGTGGACCGTGGGATTTTTGTAACCAAAGAGTGTAAGCGTGCAATTGTTCTGGATCAAAGGTCAAAGTGCAGAAATAGCTGGATATCTCTTGAGTGTTTAACAAAACTGACTGCCAAGGACAGGCAACACGGATATGAGCCACAAGGCCTTCCTCTCATCCTACTCAAATGTAATCTCCACAGTCATGAATGAACTCCAGCTTTCTGCCTGTCTGTGGATGTCCTTGTAAAACTTGTTAACCTGTAAAGGTTCTATCTTTCTTTGCATTACAGAAATGTAATTAATTTGTAAACCCTCATATTTTATGACCAGCATTTTATGTTTCCATGGGTATCTTAAAAATGGTGTCTTTGAGGTTATAATGTCTTTTCTTGGCCTTAAGTCCTAGCAATTATCAATTTAAATGTCCATTGTGGTTTGTGAATGATCCCAGAAGTAATTCACAGTTGATTTGATAACCGGCTAGCTTAATCGAAAATAACTACTTTGTGTTATTTGGAAATTCCAAAATCTAACATATAATGATCACACATCGGGTTCCTCAAACCTCCAATGTTGTGAAACTTTAATTCAATATCTGCAATATCTTCCTGGTTTGGAGATCAGCTTCAATGCATGTGGTGAGGATACACAATTCATGAATCACAGTAAACAAATATCTCAGATTTGAACATGCATATAATGGTTAATTGATCACATAATTTTCTGCCGTTCTAAGCCAATTATCTGTTACAAATCTGCATTTTAACACGTCCTTCCCTGTTTATAACAAGTAGGTTCTTCTTTGCAATATTTTCCTTTTAGAGAAATTGAAATTAAGTAGTGAACAACGCCACAAAACTAAAGCTACGCTCTGAAACTGGCCCAGAAACGCTTTAAACACAGGCTTCGCTCAGACTTCTGGTCTCTTAATTGGTTCTGCTCGCCACACGAGACATTCTTGCCGAGCGGCCCCTCCCTGTCAGCCACCCAGTGCGCATGCGCGCGGCTCTCGGCTGTCAGGGCAAGGCAAATTGACAGTATGGCGGCGGAGTGCAGCTGGAAGGATGCTACCGTGTCGCGGGACGTTTCTGTCGCCGGCAGCACACAAATGGAATACTGAGGGTGCGGAGACGAGCGGATTCAGCGAGAACGGCCAGTCGCCCTGAGCTCCGAACATGGCCAGGCTCGCGGACTACTTTGTTGTGGTCGGTTACGACCTCGACAACCGAGGTGGGTGCTCCGACTAGCCAGTCTTGTTAGCTCCAACGCCGTGTTATTAGCCGCCTGGGAACCGGACTAGGATAAGGAGGCGGGGACCCGCGGCCTTTACGCCATTTACAGCTGACCAATGCGAGACGCCGTCAGCGGGCCAGGCCGTCTAATCGAGCCCGAGGACTCGGAGGCCTGTGGGTGATTAGCTGTCAGGTCGCTGGCACGCATTTCCGAGCCGAGAGAGGATTTGCCTTGAAACGGGGCTTAAAATTAATAAATGCACATCTTTTTTTGTTTGTTTATTTTTATTTTGTTATTTCAAACTTTAAGCTGGAGTATCTAAGCTTGATTGGCCTTTTTACTCCTGAACTTCCCAGCTGTTCTTGCCGCCAGCATCACTTTGAACTGTGACAGGAACAGAACAGATGCTTCTTCTTCTGGTCGGAGTTGCTTATTGGTGTCTTTGTTTGTGTTTTGTGTGGATTAACCTAGATGGCTTGGCCCCTCCCTGACCCCCCCCCCCTCACGTTGTTTGGACCGTTATCTGAGCCCCCCT